>PVKH010002184.1:0-27888 GCA_004027955.1 Chaetophractus vellerosus
GTCATTCCACCTGTGCCACGTTAGTTCTTGGTTTTTCAGTGCATTTCGTCTTGGCTCTCCCTTGTGTCACTCGCCTGTTACGTCATCATCTTACTACGTGGCTCGCAGGGCTGACGGCTCACCTGCTCATGGGGCCTGATGGTGCACCCATGTGCGGGGCCAGGAGGGCTCACATGCACACGGGGCCTAGTGGCCCATGTGCCTTCCATATTTTTCTTTTTTAAATTTTTACTGGGAAGTCCTGGGGGTTGAACCCAGGTCCTTCCATATGGGAGACGGGCGCCCAACACCTGAGCCACATCTGTCCCCCTGCTATATCTCTTAAGGCTGACCAAAGATACCCAAAGTTACAGTCTTTTCCCATACAGGATGGTCATAATAAATCAGGCTTAGTTTATCACCAGCATTCTAAAAACGAGATCTAGGGAGAAAAAGTAGGTCTGGGGACACATGCATGGTTTCTAATACAGCAAATGTTTAGCCTACCCTGATTATCACAAAATTAGGTCAATGAGAATATTCCTACCAATTGTTTATATTTTATCACATTTGATTCTATTTCTTCATTCCATTCATTTTTTTAATTTTAGGAGGTACCAGGTATTGAACCCAGGACCTTGTTGTTTTGTTTTTGTTTTTAAGAGGTACCAGAGATTGATACCAGTACCTCGAATATGGAATGCAGGCACTCAATCACTTGAACTATATCCACTCCCCTCCATTAAATTTTGAAAATCATTGAATTTAACAAAGGCATAATAATATCACGTAATCCACAGACGATATTCAAACTTTGTCAATTGTCTTTAGAGCTATGTTTTTTTTTTCAGGCCCAGGATTATGGATTTAATTGTCATGTCTTTTCACCCTCATTTAATCTGGAACAGTTCTTTAGTTTTTCCTTGCCTTTCTTGAACTTGTGAATCTGTGAATATTACAAGCCATTTATGTTGTAGAATATCACTCAGTTTGAACTTTTCTGATGTTTTCCTCACAATTGCATTCTAGTTATGCATTTTTGGCAGAAATGGCACAGCAGTGATGCTATTAGCCTCTTATGGAGGCATTTGCCACCTCTTTGGTCCAATATTGGTGATATGAACTTTAATGACTTAATTTAAGAGGTGTCTTTCCACTTTATCCACCATAAAATGATTATTTCACCCTTTGTTTTAATAGGAAATTTGTGGAGAAATATGTTGAGACAATGTAAATATTGTATGTCTCAGAAATTTTACCCATTAATTTTAATGCTCATTAATGATTTTTATAAATATATTTTTGTAAATATATGTCCATATTTACTTGTTGGCGTTCTATTGTAAGCAAGACCTTCCTCTTCTCTCTGTTATTTATTTTTTGACTTATTTATATTATAAAGAGTAATGGATTCTTTTTTTATTTAATGAGTTATACTTCATTATCATCAATATTTATTTTGATGCTCATATTATCCCAGGTTGAATGAGTGGAGTTCTCCTCAAGCTGGCCTTTGTGTGTTTTTGATATATCTGCATTATTCTTTATGATCTTCATTTGTTTCTTATGCAACAAGCTCATCTTGTATTTTCTCTTCTCCATCACTGAAATCTGCTTTTCTCCAAGGAGCCCTAGTTCCTTTCAGTGAGAATTTGTTAGTCCTGGTGTGCCATTGGTTCTAAATACTCTAAGGCACAAATCTAAGATTATATGAACATATACACGCTCACACAAATATAATATTTATATATCTATTTAATTATCTGTATGAAAATTATGAGTTTATACAGATACCCACAATTCCAATCTAATACCACACATCACATTCTATTTTTCCCATTAGTTAATTTGTAACTCCCTTGTCCAATTGTGAAAAGTTCACATTAACCTCAATATATTTACTTATTTGGTCATGCCTAAAATCATACTAGCAAATGGTGACAACAGCCAACATTTTGATATATGTCTTTTATGTATACATACTTATAGAGAATATCTATATATCACAATACAGTTTTGCAAACTCTTTTTAGAACCCATTAAATACTTAATATATTTCATAAGCATATAGGTACAAAATTTCAAGAGAACATTGTCTCAGCCTACTATTTCTCCACGTGCCCAAATTTATAGTCCAAAAATCTCAAATATATGTCATTTCAGAAATTGGCTATGTATTCACAAGGGTATGTGTTTTAGTTTCCCAGCTGCTAAAACAAATACCATACAAAAGGAATTTATTGGCTCACAGTTTCAGAGTCTAGAAGGCTCGCTCACCCCAGGGTCTATATCTTCTGGCTGGCTAGAGAACTTTAGAGTTCTTTGGCTTTTCCATACATGGCAATACACATGGCAGCATCTTTCCCTTTCTCTTGTGTATTCTGTTGACCTCCAGCTTTTAGCTGCTCTCTGTGATTTTATCTATGTCTGAATTTCACTCTGCTTATGAAGGACTCCAGTAACCCAGAAAAAATCCCAACCTGATTCAGCTGGGCCACAGATTAATGGAAGTAACACCTTGAAGAGATCTTATTTACAATGGGTCCACATCCATAGGACCAGGGTTTGGGGCCTACATATGCCTTTTGTGGGAAACATGATTTAATCCCCAACAGTAAGCATATATATTATGCTCCCCTTTTAACACATATTATAACATATTATAAACATTATAAAAAATGAAATACAATACTATATCTGGCTGTCAAATTATCCTGAACATTTTTACATATTAAAACATGTTTGAAGGTAAAGGGAGAAAGAAGGTAGGAGATAATGCAAGGACATGAATTATTCATTTTTGCTTGTAAAAAATGTCCTGACCAGTTTGTTATTTTATTACATTATAAACAAAGCATAGGGAACTGACTGTAGCTCAATTGGTAGGGCTCCGGTTTTCCACATGGGAGGCCCCGGGTTCGGGTCCTGGGGCCTCCTTGAGCAGGCAGACCGCCTTGAGAAAGCAAGCCGCAGCAGGCAGGGCAAGCCGCCACGCAGCGAGCTGACTTGGCGGGTTGCCGCAGCGGGGGGAGACAAGCAGACACAGAAAAACGCAAAAATGAACACAGCAAGAACAAGCAGAAAGGGGGGGGATATATAATCAATCAATCAATCAATCAATCAATCTTTAAAAAATAAACAAAGCATAATGTTTCTACTATTTTTACTTTTTTAATTTTTTGAGCATTTTTGTCAAATACTGATGATTTTATGGGCACATAAATTTTATGTTCTGTTAAGATAAATCAATATAAAGAATAAGATTATTTAGGTCTTAATTTTTTTCAAATACAAATATAGATAGTCTGAGAGCAGCCCATTCTAGTGAATTTTTGCATTATGATTTTTGATATGATTATTTTGTGTATAAATTATGATGATTATAAGATTTTTGGTATGGAAAAATATTGTATAAAGTTCTATTCTTTGATTCAGGGATTTTTTAAATTCTGTATTACACGATATAAATAGCCTGACCCCTTTAAGTTTTTACTCTTCAGTTTCCTGCTATGTCTATTTCTACACATTTAAACTTTTTAAAAAAGTTCTTGTCTCCTGTACGTAACATTGTAGTTGGATTTTCCCTGGTAATGAGTGTGAGCATTTTTTTCTTTTAACAGATGAGGAAATCTCATTTATATTCATGCAGATTAAAGTAGGATGGTTTTGCCATTCTACTTCACGTTAGTTTTTCTAGCCTTCATGTTCTATGTCTTTTCTTTTTTGTATCTTTATTGTGCATATTTATGTCTGATAATTTTAAAAATTTATACCCTTTAAAAGTTATTGTGGGGGCTGGCTCGATAGCCCAGTGGATAGGGCGCCGGCATACCACATGGGAGGCCCCGGGCTCGGTTCCCGGGGACCTCTCCTAGCGGGCAGACCGCCTTGAGAATGGCAAGCCGCCATGGGTGGGCCAGAGCCGCCATGGGCGGGCAAAAAGCTGCCATGGACAGGGCAAAAGCTGCCACGGGCAGGGCAAGTCGCCCGCGAATGGAGCGCAGCCAGCCACCCGCAAACTGAAAGCCGGCTGTGAATGGAAGCAGAAGCCGCCCACAAGCGGGGAAAGCCACGCCTGCGCAGTGACCAGTCTCGGCGCGTCGCCGCAGCGGGGGGGAAGGGGAGATATGTAATAAAATAAATAAATCTTTAATTAAAAAAAAAAAAGTTATTGTGGTCCTTTATAACTATAATTTACTTAGTGGAATTAAACTATTTCTTTACCAGTACCTACTGGTCTCCCACTGCAAGTGATGGCAGAATGACTATACATCTCTTCCTCCCACCTGCACAATCTCCATTGCTCCACACTGTGCTGTTGATTATATAATTCTTGTTTATTCTAGAGACTACCTTCATACATTTAAATACACATATATCTCTCCTACTTGAGTTTCATGATGTAAACAATGCATGTTTGTTTTTCCTGACATACTTTTCTTTGGCTGAAAATTGCTTACCACCCACAGGTTTTTCCCCCCACTGTCATACAGTTGATCTGATTCCCATTCTTGTGTCTGTTACATATTCACCATATTGATTTATTTCTATCACACAGACTTTTAATCCCACAGCACCCATGTTTTTGCCTAAAACATTCTAATACAGTAGAAAGAATTGTCACCTAATGTATTGTAACAAATTACTAAAAATTTATTGGCTTAAAATAATACAAATTTATTACCTAACAGCTGTGGAGGTCAGAAATTTGAAATGGGTTTCACTGGGCCCAAATCATGGTGTCAGCATGGCCACATACCCCTGGAGGCTCTAGGGCAGAATATGCTTCCCTGTCTTCTCCAGCTTCTAGAGCTGCTTTCCTTATATTTCTTGGCTCCTGGTCCCTTCCTCCAATTAAATGGCAGCAGTAAAGCATCTCAAAAGTTTTTCTGCTCTGTCCTAACATTGCTTTCTGTGTCTCTGAGCTCTTGTCTACCTCATATAAGGAATTCTGTGATTACTTAAAGCCCAGCCAGATAATCCAGGATAATTATCCCCATTTGAAGATTTTTATCTTAGTCACTGCTGCCAAGTCCCTTTTGTTTATAAGGTAACATACACAGGTTCCAGGGGACCATTTTTTCAGTCTCCCACACCAGTTTATGCTTTTATGCTATGTATAATACTATAATAAAATAAAGCCTGAGTCTGTTCTCTTCAAAAGGATATATTTTTTTCAATGAGGGATCATTGTGTACACTGCATCTACTTCAGGAGCTCGTGAGGGAGGTAGGCGGAAAAAGACTTTAGGCGGAGAGGGAAGTTTGCTTATACCGGCACAGCTGCAGTCTCGTCCAGACGTACAGTCATGTCTGTCCTTTATTTGCAGTGTTATTTATATACTATGGTTATTGCTCAAATGTTACACAGAAGGAACACAAGATGCAGCTTCCCAGAATCATTTCTGCTGTGCTCAGAGACTATGTGTGCTGGGCCAAGGACTTTATGAATTAAGTACAAGGCATGCTGAGTTGGGGGACACAAGTAACTAAGCCAAGCACTTTGTGAGCTAATAGCTGATCTAGCAGTTGGGCCACTGCCCGAGTCTTAGCCCTCACATACATTGAAAATCTAAATGTAGCTTCACAATCATCAAATGCATGGCCCATTACTTATTTGATTTCCTTAAAAACCGCTTCTTCAGATAACAACATGATGTAAATATCAATATAGTAATTTGCCATTAATATGTCCCAGGTACTAGTTTATTGACCATCTTATATAGTAGTTGACAGTCCAATATACTTTTTAAAAAATAGATATATAATGCACTTAAATATATTATTTTAAAATATTAAGCACATTAGTACTTAAAAGTTTTATTAGAAAATTACCTGGTTGGGATGGAAGTTAATTGCCTGTACTTGATTCATCATTCCCTACTCCTGCATCCTAAATAAACAACAGGATGCAAAGCTTACAGCCCTGGAAAAATATGCCAAATCCTAGAAACAATTACCTTTCACTGAAACATGGACGAAAAATTTATCAGCAACCAAGTCATGACTAGAAGACAACTCTTTCAAGTTTTCCAAGAATAGGAATGTCAGGTTTTAAATAGCAATGGCTAGCAGCTCTTGAGACAGTCTATCTTGAATTCCCATTATTATTTTGAGATGACACTGAGGATATTGAGTGACAAAAAGTCACAATATAAAAAAACCATGACTGATGATATATTCCCAGAATCTAGGAAGAATCGTCACTGCTTATAATACCAAAAATATTGGATAGAGCAAATTACCAGAAATTACATATATTTTACTTCACGTCAAAGAGCTATGCTAGCTCCATGAAAGAAGGTAGAAAGTGCACTATAAATATCCTATTCTTTGATCCTTTACTCAGACACAGAAAACATTTCAGTCACCTCTCTGGTGGGTGGACAATGTTCTTGAAGGAAGTTAAAGTATGCTGATGACTCCATTAACTTTCTATACTTTGCACTCTTCTGGAAAATAACTGGCAGGTAGTTGGGGGAGTGTTACAGTGAATCAGTGCCTCTCTAGCATAGATTAGACCTCAAAAGGTAATTGCTGAATGAATGCTTATATGAATGTATTTCTTATCATTATAAGTAAAGTACTCTTGGTGTAGAAAGGGGAAGATAGAGCACCCAAGCAATATGTAGCAATCAGGACTACATTCAGCTTAAGCTACAAGAAAACCTAACTTACAGTGATTTAAATAAATAAGAGAGATTTTTCTTGCAAGAATTAGACAGCAACGCCTCAGTTATCAAAACCTGGCTTCACATAGCTTTACAATCTGCCCTCTCGGTTTGTGCCTTTCTCCCTGACACTTCTCATGGTCACACTCATCACAAGACATTGTTGCACTTCTACACAATGCATCGACAGTTAAGGAGAAGGGTCAAAAGGCAGGGATAGCCCCATCTACCCCTTTTATTAGGAAAGCCAAAGACTTCCCAGAAATCTTTCAAATAGACTTTCCATTTGGTTTCATTGGCAAGAACTGGGTCTAGGGTTGCCAGATGTATCAAATGAAAATATGACAAGTTAAATTTGAATTTTAGATAAAGTAATAATAATTTTAGTATATGTATGCCCAAAGCAATATTAATGATGTAAAAAGTATGCATTATTTTCTGAAATTTAAATTTAACTGGGCATTCGATTCTTTATCTGGCAACACTACCTAGGTCAGGCAGCTATCTTACTAGAAGGGAAGCTGGGGAATCAATTAAGATAGTCATGACTGTCTTATGCCAATCATGACACATCATCTGGGCCTGAGCACAATGCCTGTCTGAAAAATCAAACAACAATAACAACAACAAGGGGAAAAAAAACCCCAAGAGTCTTTGCAGATAAAACAGAGAGGTAAGAAAAGTAAGGCAATTAATAGTGGCTGTCTTAGGCTGCTGGAATGTATTTTCCATATTCTTCATCGTTTCTAGGCATTGGTATTTGCCAGAAAGTATGATGTGTTAAACTCACAAAAAAGTATATGAAGCGGAGGAGGAGGAGGAAGGAGAACTATATATTTATACTATGTGGAAATTAACAAAAAGTGTTGTTACAAACATATATAGCATGTTCACGTTGGAAACAAATTAGAAATAAAAACTATTCAAAAAATAAAAATCACTCTTCTTGGTACTTCCTCCCCCAAATAGCACAATTAACAGCTAGTAACTGTTAGATAAATCCTTTATAGCCTTTACTCTATATTCATGTATGCATATCCATAGATAAAATATGTTCATGTCATATTGTATTATTGTATTTAACTTGATAACTTACAAAATTAGATTTTTCCATGTAAATACATATTTTATGTGCACTTTTACATAATGATTCAATAGTATATCTTGTGAATGTACTATAATTTATTCATTTTCATATACTTGATATAATAACCATACATATGTATGATCCCTACATATGTATTGTATATGTAATTATAGATATATACATAACTATTTTAATCAGAAAGAAATAGAAGTATTTTATAACAAAATGCATAATGATATTCCTGAAGAATATTTTCTATGGTGACTTTGTTCTAGCTATAAGCAGATTCTTTGTTCTTGTTATATTCTTTCTTCACTCCTGTCAGGGAACTGCCAGGACAGCCTGCCTGGCATGATGTGCTGCTCTTTCTCTCCTTTTTCTATGAACTACAAATACAGTGATTGCCAAGTGACCATCTCTTATACTTTTTTCAGTCAGTGGATTTAGAAGGAACAATGAAATATCCATTAAGGAAAATTGTCAGTCTTGGAACCTTTTCAAAATACAAGATTTTAAAGCTCTAATATTTGTATATATGATAGAATTGTATATAATTTAAAGTGCTTCAATATATTTGTAAATTTTCCATACTGCAATAATTGTAAAAGCATATAAGAACAACTATGCTGTTATAAGAGACAAATTTTTAAACAATTATCATACATTTCATCATGATACCAGGAGAAACTAAATAATGGATGTATGTGCACAAAATTCAGTACCAGTCATTTTGTTTAATGCAAGATGGAGTCACACTGGAAAGGAGAGAGAATTCTTTCCTGTATGTATATGTTCATGTACAAATACACGCGAGTATTCCAGGCAGCAACTCAGATATCAGAGAAAGATAACTTTTCTACAACACATTGTCTTATATCTTCTCCAAGATGTAGCATGAGGTCAGAAGGCTATCTGGTAATGTCCTGGTTGGGAGGAATGGATTAGGGGTGGCCTATTTCTTGGTGGAACATCCTCTTTAATTTCCTTGCCGTTCCAACGATCTATAGACCAGAGCCTGGTTACTAAGTCCAAGCAGGCAGAAGAGGATGGCACTGGAGACAGGGTAATGCTCTCGCTAAGTACAGAATGGCAAGCTGTGAAGCAGTCACTAGGCAGTAGCACTGTGGCTAAAAGAGTCACAAGAACTGCTACTGCAACTGCAAGGTCAGCTTGCCACATATTTGGCCAATAAGAAGACAATGAGCCCAAATGGAGACTGCCTTTTATTACTTACACAAACAGCAAAATCAAGATTATCTGGTGCTGGCTTTCTGCATCCTGAGTCCCACATTAAGACAGTAAACTGGAGGGGTCAAATGACATGAAGCACGGGAAGTGGGTTGCTCTGACACTGAAGAGTCAAGTCTAAACTATAGTCAAACAATTTTAGTGGAAGAAGTGGAAGTGGAAGAAGGGGTCATGTGGAGAGCTGATGTTCAACTGAAAGGAGGGAGATGGATAAGAAACAGCTCTTTATCAAACCCAGCCTTGCTCCGGAGAAATCACAGAGCATTCTGCAAAGACTTGGGTCAGACTGCTATGTGTAGAAGTTCAAGATTACCAGGGTGTCATGGTGGAATTGTTCCTTATACAGAATGACTCAATCATAAGGTGTTAAGCACTAAAATTTCCATTAGCAAGAGCCTACAAAGAGCTTTGTTTATAGTTCTTGAAGCCATAGACATAATCATGTGCAAAGCTAATGAGTTTTTTTTATCACTATGTGTTGGCATGTCTTGATAAAGAGAAAGATTTGCAAGAAAAACATATTGATTTTGATCAAGTTAAATTAGGCTTTGAGCTACTATGTATTAATTGAGTAATCTATTTTTTTGTCACTCAACCCCCCATCAGTGAACACATTCCAACTGTGTGTATATGTGTACTTACAGGCACAGTCCAGGCATGGGGGCTATATAAAAGTTCTTTCTACATACTTTACATCTATTCTCTCCTTGTATACTTACAAATCATAATTTCATAGAATAAAACAAGTCCACTGATAAGAAAGGCTTCCACCTTCAGTTGAAACTAATCCTATATCTTTCAAGTTACCTCTATTTGCAAGGTTTGATTTTTGCTTTTGTTTTGTTTTTTCCTCACATGCAAACATTGGGCAGTATATTAGTCAACCAAAGAGGTGCTGATGCAAAAATATCAGAAATTGGTTGGTCTTTATAAAGGGTATTTATTTGGGATAGAAGTCCACAGTTAGCAGGCCATAAAGCATAAGTTTCTTCCCTCACCAAAGTCCATTGCCACGTGTTGGAGCAAGACAGCTGCCTACGTTTGCCAAGGTTCAGACTTCTTGGGTTCCTCTCTTCCTGGGGCTGCATTTCTCTCCGGACTTAGCTCCTCTGTTTCCTCCACAAGGTCAGCTGTAGACTGTGAGGCTCTCTAGGCTTTGTGTCTCTCCACAAGGCCAGCTGTAAAGTCTCAGGCGAATGGCTCGTCTCTGTCCTGGGGCCTTCTGTCCTTCCTCACAACCAAGCTCTCTTACTTCGCGGGACTCCAGCTCAAGACTCCAACCTCAAAACTTCTCCAACCATGTCCTTTGCAATGTCTTTTATACTTGAGACAACAATCACCAAGGGGCAGGGCTCAATGCCCTATTGACGTGGCCCAGTTAACACCCTAATCATAACTTAATCATGCCCAGATTAACAGACCAGTTTACAAGCATGATCCAATGTCTATTTTTGGAATTCATAATTATATCAAACTGCCAAACTGCTACAGACAGATATGCTGCATCATCTATATGGCAGTCCTCAACAAACCATGGTAAATTTATCTTCACCTGATTATCTGTTCCCAGAATCTGAAGGGAAAAGAATGTTCTGGAGCTACTAGTTTTCTCCAGGACAAGTTACTTTATCAAAATATAATTCATTGCTCTGAATTTCAAGATTTAAATCCTGGGCAACCTCAGAGAACCTAAATAGTTAGCAAAGATATGCATGTCTTTGAAATCTATGATAGAGTGGTTATGGTAGGCAGTCATCATAAAAGCATTCTAGTAATAAATACTTGACAAGGAGCCATGACCTATTCCCTTACTATACTGAGTTCTGACATTGTCTATTTCTCCTTCTCACAATTGTCTATCTAAATTTATATCAAGGATCTTTAAACCCATCTATTTAGTCAACAATTATTTATTGAATAATATTGAGCTGTATTGTAAATCTTCACATTCATTAACTGTGCAATATATAGGAGACAATCAACAACTTAAGATAATAGTCTAAGTAATGAAGAAAATCAAATATGTGATGTGACAGAGAATTGGTGGAGAGTCTTTCTAGGGACCTACTGTGTCTGGAGCACCATAAAATTCTAAATCTCTTCATGGGGAAGAACAATCAAAATGAATGTTGCAATTTTCTATTTAAATGTACCAATTTAACAGATCCAAGATCCCCTTTAGGAAATATCTTTGGGGCTGTTGCATCTAAGAAAACTTACAGAAAAGACTAATGCCACCTGTTGGATAAAAACATAAACTCATTTGAATTTGTTTGCTTTAAATGTATATTAATATTGCCTTCATTTTACAATCTTACAAGAATTATTTTTCCCTTTCCTTCATCTTGCAAACCTCTAATTCCTCAAGATTCAGTTCAAATCCCATCTTTCAAGGAACCCTTTCCTGTTATTCCAGTTTTGTTTGAAACCCAAACTCCTTCTGTGCATTCTGCTCTCATTTTATTCATTGTTGGGGGCTCTGTCTCCCTAATTAGACTCTAAGCTCTTAGAGGCAAGTAGAATCCCAGCATTCAGCCTGGAATCAATGAAAACAAGAATCAATGACTAATGCACAATGTGAGAGGTTACATGCCATACCATTCATGGCATTCATTGGAACAGTAAACTAATACTAAAACTAAAACTGGAGGCAACTGCATGGGTGACAAGTCTTCCCAGTGAAATATAAGTTGCAGCTTAAAAATTACATGTTGCTTACCAACATAAGAAGTACATTGCCTAAGATGCAGCCTAAGATGCCTAAAATGTAGCCTAAAAATAGCTTTGTTTTTCCTAAAGATCAGGTATAATTTCTCCTCATGGATAATGGAAGCTATGTAACTAATCATGTTTCCTATTTTGCTTTGACATCTCAGGATATCAGACACAAATTTATGTCTCAATTACAGCAATTGCTTTGGACCTTATGTCTGCTTCTCTGTGTTCTTTTTTCCCCTTGGCCTGTTCCTCCTATTCTAACATATTTTTCCAGTCCTCATATTTTATTTATGTTTTACTATTCTATTGGTTGTGTTTTTATAAGCCATACTAAATCCTTTGTGGATTAACTCAGGATAGAAATAAGCTACTTGCTAAAAACTGTTCTGAGTGCATTGCCTTTACCAACTCTAAGTCACATGAATTTGAAGAAAAACACATATTTTTCTCCCAGTATATAGAGTTCTATCTTTTTATCCTAAATGTTTCAATGATAAGGAGTTTTTAACAATTTTAGATAATTTTATTTATCAGAAATGAAGTGTTTTAGACACTACTGAATTTCCTTCTATAATTTTCTAAACTCATCTCAAAAACCATGGCTATTTTAAATATTGACATAACCTTTCTTCCAAGAGATTGCTACTCTCATCTTTTATTTTCTTTTATTTTGCATCCTCACATTTTTTACTTTTATGCCTGAATAAGATTACAAACTTACTCAGGATCTATGTGTATTTTTCCTACCTAATGATTTCAGGATTGGGTTTGACTCCAGTGAAATAATTTTTAAACAAAACACTTAGAGAAAATGTATAATAAGTTAATAGGTTAGAATCTACTGAAAAAAAATTGTCTACATAAATTTTAGATGACAATATATTTTCAAATGTAGAAGAAAACCTAAGGGAAAAATCAATCATGTGCCTAACAAAGGGAGAACTTCTTTAATGCACCCATAACTGTAGAAAATTACTATGAAAAAAAGACTAACAATTCAAAATAGAAGTGGTCAAAGTATATGAGCATGGAAGTCACAGAAAAATAAATAAAAATATGGAAAGATATGTAACTTAATTCATAATAAAAACAGTGTAAATTTAAATCACAGCATATTCTTTTTACTTAACAGACTTTACTTAAGCAAAGAATAAATTATTTGGTAACAATGAGTTTTATCCAAGGTACAGAGAAATAACTCCTCTCACTTGCTATTGCTGGGAAAATATATTGCTGTGAATTTCACAAGGCAATGCATATCAACATTTTAAATATACATATTTTTAACTTCATTTCTAAAGAAGTTTTAGATTACAGAAATTGAAAACAAAGGGGATTCCCATATACCCCTCCCTCTCCCCCTCTCACATTTTCCCCTATTAATAACATCTTACATGAGTATGATACATTTGTTACAATTGATGAACAAATATTGAAGTACTGCTACTAACCCTGGTCTATAGTTTACATTATGGTTTGCAGTTTGTACCATACAATTTTACAGGTTTTAACAAAATGTATAACGGCCTGTATCTGTCATTGCAAAATCATGCAGAACAATTCCCATGTCCCTAAAATGCCCCATGTTACAGATATTCTTCTCTCTGCCTCACTATCTTTATATCAATGTTACACATTTTTCCATTACTGGAATAATAATAAGCATAGTTTTGTCCATATTTACAAACCCCCTTATATTTGTTCATTCCACAAACTTCAGGATTTGGGGATGGTGATGTCCACTCTGCTTCCAATTGAGAAAGGGCTTAGATCCCATGGGGGAGATGGATGGAACTCTGGTTTTTTGGGATGGGCATTGCCCATGATCATCATTTTTAAAAAAATTGTCCTAGGCAAATCCAGAAAACTGGAGAGTCAATGTTGGCCGCAACTCTGCTGAGATTCAGGCCTCAACCGGCATATGAACAGATTAAAGAGTTAAATCTCTGAGATATATATTTAATAGGTTTAGTGCTTAATTATAAGTTCAAATAAAACGGACAGAAGAACCATTTGTAAGGAAATTATAAATAAGTCTAAC
This sequence comes from Chaetophractus vellerosus, assembly GCA_004027955.1. Taxonomy (NCBI): domain Eukaryota; kingdom Metazoa; phylum Chordata; class Mammalia; order Cingulata; family Chlamyphoridae; genus Chaetophractus; species Chaetophractus vellerosus. The sequence goes on from PVKH010002184.1 coordinate 13,744, forward strand.
TCTATTACACTGGGGATATACATTGACATATATTACAATTTAAGGTCCACTGATGGGGTACCAATTTCCTGGGGTTGTCTGCCCTGCCTATAGTGTTTAGAGCCCTCAGGAGCACACCTGCTTGATTACTGTTGCAGTCAGTGAGATCCTCTTGAGACAGGCATAAGTGTAACCTCTATAATGGCCTCCTGACTCACTTTGAAATCTCTTAGCTATAAAAACTCTTTTATATTTAATATTTCCCCATTTTGGTCAAGGTCTTTTTCCAAATGCATTGCTATTTGGCACTTGGTAATAATCCCTTGGTGCCAGGGAGGCCCATCCTGGGAGTAATATCCCACACCGGGCATAAGGCAGTGAGCGTATATGCTGAGTTTGGCTTAGAGAGCGGCCACATTTGAGTAACAAGGAGGTTTTCAGGAGGTACCTCTTAGGCAATATATATTACGAGGCTAAGTTTCAATTTCACAAGAATAAGTTCATAAGTTCAAGCATTAATATCAAGGGTCTGGCGTATTGGTCTGTCCTCTTTCTCTAGGCACTGCCTATTTACTCTAGAGATTCTTGCCACTCTATTAGAAAATTTCAAAAAACACTAGTTATAATATTACTTTTATTCCTAGAATATCAGGAAGAGCATGTTTATCAAAAAGGAACTGATTATCTCTGATCACTTATTCAATAAGTAATTATTGACCACCATGTGCCAGGCTTAGTTCTAGGCTTTTTGATCCAAGAGTAAACAAGACAAAATCTTACATTATAGTGGAGGAAACAGAAAATGAATGATTAACAAATACATACATTAGATATTTTCAGATTATAATGTGTGCCATGAAGAAACCATCTCTTATGTGTGTGATGAGGGAGATGGATGGCCTACATTAGATAGGATGGTCAGGGAGGGATTTTGGGGAGGTGATATTTGAAATGTGATTAGAGGGAATAGGCATAAACTATATGAAAACCAATGTAAGAATGTCATAGCACATTTGTACAGAACTGCCATTAAGAATAAAGAGGTAGAGTTAGGGTCACCAAGATGATAGAATGAGATACACCAGGTTTTCATGTGCCCATGGAAGTTTTAACGAATAAATAAAAATTGGCAAAACCATATATCTCAGATTTCCAGAAAACAGTTAAAGGATTTCTGTAACTAGGCAAGCACTGGATCAAGAAATAGGCAACTTAAAAATGATAGGAAAACCTTGTGGAATCCTTGCAAGTCCTTGTCCCACTCCCTCATGGTTATGGTGTGGAGCCAACCTATGCTCCCAGCACCAGTCTCTGGTCCTAGTTTTAGAGGGAGAAGAGTAACCATTATACACATACTAAGGTGCATGTATTTCTGTGCCAGTCAATCTCAGGGCAGTATGAAAGACTGAATCAGGACATTCATTGCTGGCTTACTGTCTCAGAAATAGCCCTATATATAGGAGTCGCTCACAAGACGGCTAAAACTGTATAAGAAAACGATAAAAACAGTTGCCTGGGACAAAGGATTACCATCTTTAAGACTCATAATATAGCACCTGAAATGGGGAGGAAGACTATTTCCTAGGGGAAAAGGGATATCTGGATCCATGTAAATGGAGGAATTCCTAATGCCATGCACACATGCCCAGGACAAGATGTATGCTGAGAAAAAAAATGGGGAGGACCCTATTCTTTCACCTCAGGCTGTTCTTTAGATTCATTATTAGGTGGGATAATCTCTGAGGCACTTGCACATAACAATCAGGAAAGGCTGGTAAAGGTCTCTTTTGTTAGTTCCTGGCATTCCAGGAAATCTCTGTTACAACTCTAGCTGGATACAAGCTAATGGAACAGACAACTCAGTGAGTAAAATCCAGAAATAACATTCGAAAACATTGAAATGTCCAGTGTGCAACAAAAGATTAAAAGGCATACAAATAAACAGGATATGATAGTCCATTAAAAGGAGCAAAATTAAGCATTAGAAACCATCAACAAGGAAGCTCAAATTTGGACATATTAGACAAATACTTTGAAAAAATGATCTTAAATATGTTCAAAAAACTAAAGGAAAAAAGGCAGTAAAAGAATTAAAGGTAATCTGGAAAAGAGTATATGAACAAAATGAGAATTTCAATAAAGAGATAGAAATCATGAAAAGGAACCAAAAAGTAGTTCTGTAGCTGAAGATCATAACTGAAATTAAAACTTCCTTTGAGAAGCTCAACAACTGATTGGAGCTGACAGAAAACAGAATCAGTGAACTTGAAGATAAGAAAATTGAAATAATTCAGTCTATGAAGCAAAAAAGAAAAAAAAAGAATGAAAAAATGAACAGAGACCAAGAGGACGGTGGGACACCATCACGTACCAATATAAACATTATGGGAGTCCCAGAAGGAGAAAAAAAGAGAGAACAGGGCAGAAAGAATATTCAAAGAAATTATAGCTGAAAACTTCCCAAATTTAAAGAAAGACATGAATATACACATCCAGGATGTTCAACTAAATCCAAACAGTATAAACTCAAATGGTCAAATGCCAAAGAAAAAGAGGGGATCCTGAAAGCAGCAGAGAAGAGCAACACATCATGTACCATTGAGCCTCAATATGATTAATTATCAATTTCTCATCAATAACCATGGAGGCAAGAAGGCAGTGGGATCATATATTTAACATTGGGAAGGAAAGAACTACCAGCCAAGAAGTCTATAGCCAGAAAAACTGCCTTTCAAAAATGAGATTGAAATTCCCAGGTAAACAAAAGCTGAAGGAATTCATCAGCATTAGATCTGTCCTATAAGAAATGCTAAAGGGAGCTCTTCAGCTTGAAAGGAAAGGACATTAGTCAGTAGAACAAAGCCATATGAAGAAATAAAAATATTTGGTCATGATAACTACATGGGCAAATATAAATGCCAGTGCTATTGGGTTTTAGGTTTATAAAAGGATTTAAAATGGAAATGTATAAAAACAATTATAAATATATGGTTTTAGACACACAATGTATAAAGATGTAATTTGTGACAAGAATAACATAGAGGTGGGAACTTGAGGGATATAGGAGAAAGCTTGTGTATGCTATTGAAATTAAGCTGGTATCAACACAAACAATATTGTTATTGATTTAGGATATTAAATTTAAGTCCCATGGTAACCACAAAGAAAATATCTGACAAATATGTACAGGATAATATCAAAAGGTTTTTTAAATGATTCACTACAAAAGAACAATTAAATTCAAAATTAGGCAGCAATGGAAGAATTTAGGGGCAAAAAAGGGATAATATGTACAAAAACCAAATAGCAAAAGTCAGACATGAGCCCTGCCTTACTGGTAGTTACTTAAAGGGTAACTGGATTAAACATTCCAGTCAATAGGAAAACGGATTTTAAAAATTTCAATTATATACTGTTTACAAGAACACCCCTTAAATCTGAAAATAAAGTAGGTAAAAATTGAAAGATAAAAAGTGATATTCCATGCTAATAATAACCAAAAGAGAGCAAGGGTCACTATATTAATATCAGACAGAATAGATTTTAAGTCAAAAACTGTTAAAAGGGATAAAGAGAGAAAAAGTTCAATTCATCAAGAAGATACAATAATTGTATACATATATGCACCTAACAAACAATCCCCTAAAAATATGAAGCAAACACTGACAGATTTGAAGGGAGAAATAGGTGGTTCTATATTAATAGTATGAGATGTCAAAACACCACTTTCAATAGTGGATAGAACACTAGACAATAGATAAGTAAGGAAATAAAGAACTTGAACAATACTATAAATCAACTAGACCTAAAAAACATATATAGACTGTGAATATTCTTGCTATCCTGATTTTGTGATATTCAGGGTAGGCTAAACATTCGCTATATTAGAAATCATGCAGACCTAGTTTTTCTCCCAAAGTCTAGGTTTTGGAATCTGGTGATAAACTAAGCCTGATTTATTATATGACCATCTTGTACGGGAAAAGACTATAATTTGGGTATATTTGGTCAACCTTAAGAGATATAGCAGGGGGATGGATGTGGCTCAGGTGGTTGGACATCGGTCTCCTGTATGGAGGGACCTGGGTTCGATCCCGGGACCTCCCAGTAAAAATTTTTAAAAAAGAAAAATATAGAAGGCGCTTGGGCTACCAGGCCCTGCACGTGGGTGCGCCACCAGGCCCTGCAAGTCATGCAGTAAGATGATGACGTAACAGGATAGTGACACAAGGGAGACCCAAGATGAGACATACTGAAAAACCAGGAACTTAGGTGGCTCCAGGTGGCAGGACACCTCTCTCCCTCATGAGCAGTTCCAAGGATCGAATTCCAGTGAAGATAGGAGAAGAAGGATGAGAAGAGAGGGCAGGAAACAGACACAGAGAATGCCCAGCGAATGGACACAGAAACAGCAAAAATGGGGGGAGGGGCGTAAAAATGGATAGAAGTGAATAAATAAATAAACAAATCCTTAAAAAATGTATAGGGTAGGAAGACACGGACTTAGTTGGTAGTAATACTTTAAGGATGCTCTTTCATGATTTGTTAACAAATGTTTCACAACAATGCAGGGTGTTTGTAGGGTGGGTGATGTGTGGGAGCCCTGTATGATGTTACGCGTGTTTGTTTTTTAAGTTCACAATGTTTACTGAACACTTATAGTTTATGTATGTTTCATGTATGAATGATATACTTTAATAAATTGTTAAAAAAACATATATAGAACAATCCATCCTACAACAACAGAATACACATTTTTCTCAAGTTCACAAGTATCATTCTGTAGGACAGCATATGATAAGTCACCAAACAAGTCTCAATAAGTTAAAAAATATTGAAATCATACAAAGTGTCTTCCCTGACCACAAGGTAATAAAGCTAGAGTCAACAACAGAGGGATAAATAGAAAAATCACAAATAGGTGCAAATTAAATGATATACTATTAAACAACCAATGGATGAAAAAATAAAATTACAAAGGGAATTAGGAAACATCTTGAGATGAAGGAAAACAAAAACACAACATTCCAGAAACCATGGGAGGCAGCAACTGTAGTTCTCAGTGGGTAAATTTTACTGTAAATGCTTACATTAAAAAAGATCTCACAACTGGAGGAACTAGATAAAGTAGAGCAAATTAAACCCAAAATGAACAGAAGGAAGAAAATAATAAAGATTAGAGTAGAGATAAATGAAATAGAGATTAGAGAATCAATAGAAAGAATCAATGAATCCAAAAGCAGTGTTTGGGTTTTTTTTGAAAAGATGTAGAATATTTAATTTAAAAATTCTAGTTAGACTAAGTAAAAGAGAGGAAGCAAACAAAAACCAAAACTGAAAGGGGGCCTTACTACCATTCTCATAGAAATAGAAATGATTATTATAAGAGGATAGTACTGTATGCCCCAAATTAGATAACCTAGATTAACTGGACAAATTCATAGAAATGCAGAAATTACCTAAACTAACTAATGAAGAAATAGAAGATCCCAACAGACCAATAACAAGGAAAGATATTGAATCTATAGTCAAAAACTTCCAATAAAGCAAAACCCAGGACCATATGGCTTCATAGTAAAATTTTACTAAATATTAAAAAAAAGAATTCACACCAATCATTTTAAAACTCTTCCAAAAATATTGAAAATGTGGGAGCACTTCCAAACTCATTCTATATGAGGTTAGCATCTCCTTAATACCAGGCCAGATAACGATATCTGAAGAAAGCAAAATTATACAACAGTATCCTTTGTGAATAGAGAGGCAAAAACCCTCAACAAAATGCTAGCATACAGAATCCAACAGTACACTAAAAGAATTATGCACCATTACGAAGTGAGATTTGTCCTAGTAATGAAAGGGTGGTTCAACATAAGATAATCAATAATGCAATACGCTACATGAATTAATTGAATGAAGGAAAGTGTTTTTATTAATTTGTTCCCCTAGTCATTGGGGGAGGCCCTGCATTCAGGAGGCCCTGTTCTGAGAGTGGTAGATACAGCTGTAAACACAACAGAGACTATCCTTGTTCAAACAGGCAAAAAGCAGACAAGCAAATATCTGTAACATAATGTTGAGGCATTAAAAATGCTCACTAGAGCAACTCTTTGTCACAGACTTTTGAGTTTATTGTGGCAACCATATTAATAAGACCGTTTTTTTTTTGTTTTTGTTTTTTTGCCTTTAAAATTGTAAATTTCTGCACACACTTCACTTTTTTTTTTTTCCTAACTTACTCCAAGATGAACCGTGACTTTCGTAGTGCTAGGACATAATCATACACTAGCACCAGCACGGATTTTGTTTGAAATGTGAGCCAAGCAGTATAAGTCTGCTGTGACGCTAACACTGTCAGGATGAATTTTCTACAAAATCCATTTTTTTCAATACTTAGTAGTGAAAGATATTAATACATTAATGGTGATACATTTTCTAGTTGTGTATGAATGCTGACCACTGGGTAAATTTTGACAATTGTTTCCATATGTAGCATTAAGCTTAGGTTTATAAAAAGTAAATCTGGTAAACTGGGTCTTTTTCATTTGCTTAAATAAAAAGGAAATAAATGCTGATATGTTTGGTGCCCAAAAAGAAAGTAAGAATGACAGCTAATGTTGGAGGACTTTGAAGAGGTATGCTGGGAAATCATGGAAGGGTTCTCTACCCTTTAAGCAAAGGCCTGAGGGATATTAAAGAGTGAGATAGACATTTCTGTGTGTGTACACAAATGTATATATATATATATCTACAGATGTGTATGAAGGTATATCTTTGTGTATATACATGTATATATGTACATGTGTGAATGTATATGTGTGTGTACAAATTGTATATATGTGTGTCTGAATATATATGTGTGAATGAATATTTATATGTGTATGAAGGTGTTTAAGTTTCCTACCCTGCTCAAGCACCATACCATGAAATGGGTCAGGTTAAACAAGGAGAATTTATTCGCTCATGATTTGAAGTTGGGAAAAGTCCAGGAAAAAGTCCAAATCAAGGTGTCATCAAGGTGATGCTTTCTTCCTGAAGACTGTGGTGTTCTGGGCTGGCTACCAGCTATTCTTGGTCCTTAGCTTGTCACATGACAAGACACATGGTTGTATCTCCTGGTATCTCCCTTTTCTTCCAGGTCTTGAGGTTCAGCTGCTTGCTTCCTGTGGCTTTCCCTCTCTGTCTGAATTTCATTCTGCTTATAAAGGACTCTGGTAACAGGATAGGAGTGGACCACACCTTAACTGAAATAGCCTCAATTAAAGGTCCTGCTCTCTGCAGAATTGGTAAATGTTTGTGTTTGGAAATGAATAGAAATGGTGACTGCACATCATAGGATTTGTAATTAGTAGCAACAACATTTTCTGTGGAATAACGAAAATGCTCTAATATTGGTTGAAGTGACGAGTGCACAACTCTGTGATTAAACCAAATGTGATTGATTGTACACTTTGGATAAAGTGTATGGTTCATGAACAAGAAAATAATAGGGTGGGTTGAGGGTAAAAATACACCAAAGGTAAGATATGGACTCTAGTTAGTAGTAATACTTTGATCATGCTCTTTCATAATTTCTTACAAATGTTGTACAACAATGCAAGGTGGTGGTAGTGGTGGGGTGAGACATGGGAGCCCTGTATGATATTATGCATGTTTGTTTTGTAAGTTCATAACTTTTACTATACACTTATTGTTTATGTATATTCATGTATGAATGACATACTTCATAAATTTTTTAAATGAAAAAAAAATCATATGCAAGGACAAGGAACCCCATTAGCCAAAAGCATTTTGAAAAAGAAAAACAAAATTGGAACACTCACACTCCCCAATTTTAAAAGTTATTACAAAACCACAGTAAATAAAAAGTGGGCTACTGGCACAAGGAAAGATATGCGGACAAAGAAAACAGAATTGAGAGTTTAGAATTATACCCACATTTTATGGCCAATTGATTTTTATATAAGGGCGCCAAGTCCTCCTAATGGGGAAGGAATGACTTCTTCAACAAATACTGTTGGGAAAACTGGATATACATGTGCAAAATAATGAAAGTTGAGCCTTACTTCACACCATAGATGAAAATTAACTCAAAAATAGATTAGTGATGTAACTATAAAACCTAAAACTCTGGAAGAAAATATAGATAAATGTTTTCAAAACCTTTTTATTGTGCATAGGATTCTTACACGTAACTGCAAAAGCACTATCAACAAAAAATAGATAAATTGGATTTCATCAAAATTTTTAAAAATTGTACAAAAGGGCACTTTCAAGAAAGTGAAAAGGCAACCAACAGAATGAGAGAAAATATCTGAAACCATATACCTGATAATGGTGTAATATCCAGAATATATAAAGAACTCCTACAACTCAATACAAAAAGATAAACAATCCAAAAATTGTGTGAAGGACTTGAATAGATATTTCTCCAAAGAAGATACCTAAATGGATAAAAAGCACATAAAAAACTGTTCAGCATCATTAGCCAAAAGGGAAATGCAAATCAAAACTACAGTTACTTACCACTTCATAACCACCTGGATGGCTATTTTTTTTAAAAAAGGTTAATAAATTCTAGAGAGGATGTGGAATAATGGGAATCCATGAACATTTCTGGTAGGAATGACAAATGGTTTAACTGCTGTGGAAAACAGTTTGTTGGCTCCTCAAAATGGTAAAAAGAACTGCCATATGACCCAGAAATTCCATGTCGAGGTATATACTCAAAAGAATTAAAAGTAGGAACTTGAACAGGTATTTGTACACCAATGTTCCTAACAGCAGTATTCACAATAGCCATAAGATGGAAGCAACTCAGGTGTCTATCAATAGATGATTGGATAAACAAAATGTGCTATATGTGGAATATTATTCAGCTGAAAAAATGAATTAAGTTCTGGTACATGCTTCAACATGAATGAACTTTGAAGACATCCTGTTGAGTGAAATAAACCTGAGGCAAAATGATGGATATAGTATTATTCCACCTATATAAAATTACTGCAATATGCTCCTGGAAACCTATACTCTATTTTCTATCTCTATGAATTTATCAGACATGTGATTTCCAAATATTTTCTCCCATTGAGTGGGCTGCCTTTTTACCTTCTTGATGAAGTCCTTTGAAACACAAAAGTGTTTAATTTTAAGGAGGTCCCATTCATCCATGTTTTCTTTCGTTGCTCATGCTCTCAGTGTGAGGTTTAAGAAAACACCACTTACCACCAGGACTTGAAGATGATTCACTACATTTTCTTCTAGGATCTTTATGGTTATAGCTTTTATATTTAGGTCTTTGATCCATTTTGAGTTAATTTTTGTGTAAGGTATGAGAAAGGGGTCCTCTTTCTTTCTTTTGGATATGAATATCCAGTTTTCCCAGCACCATTTGTTGAATAGACTGTTCTGCCTCACCTGGGTGGGTCTGACAGGCTTGTAAAAGTCACTTGACCATAGATGTGAGGGTCTGCTTCTGAACCATTATTTCAGTTCCATTGGTCTATGTGTTTATCTTTGTACCAGTACCATGTTGTTTTTACCACAATAGCTAGATAATATGATTTAAAGTCCAGAAGTTAAGAGTCCTCCAACTTCGATCTTCCTTCCTAAGATGTTTCTGGCTATTTGGGGTCCCTTACACTTCCAAATAAAATTGATAATTCGGTTTTCCATTTCTTTAAAAAAATACTGGTGGAATTTTTATTGGGATTGTATTGAATCTGTGTATCAATTTAGGTAGTCTTCCCATCCAGGTACATGGAGTGTTCTTCCATATATTTAGGTCTTTTTTACTTCTTTTAGCAATGCATTGTAGTTTTCTGAGTACAAGTGCTTTATGTTCTTGTTTAAGTTTATTCCTAAATAGTTGATTCTTCTTCTCACTATTGTAAATGGAATTTTTTCCTGACTTCCTCCTCAGAATGTGCATTACTAGCATGTAGAAACACTACTGAGTTTTGCTTATTAATCTTGTATCCTGCCACTCTGCTTAAATCATTTATTAATTCTATTAACTTTGTTATATATTTTGGGGACTTTCTATGAATAGGATCATATCATCTGCTAACAGTGAAATTTTACTTCTTCCTTTCTGGTTTGGATGCTTCTATTTTGTTTTCTTCCCTGATTGCTAGAACGTCTAACACTATACTGAACAACAGTGGTGACAGCAGGCATCCTTATCTTTATTCTGATCTCAATGGGAAGGCCTTCAGTCTTTCACCATTGAGTACAATGTTAGCTGTGGGTTTTCATATATGGCCTTTATCATGTTGAGAAAGTTTCCTTCAATTCCTACTTTTTGTAGTATTTTTATCAAGAAAGGATGCTGTATTTTATCAAATGCCTTTTCTGCATCAATCAATAGGATCATGTGATTTTTCTTCTTTGATTTAGTAACGTGGTTTCTTATGTTCAATAAGATAGTAACGTGGTTTCTTGTGTTCAATTATACTTGCATGCCTGGTATAAAACCCACTTGATCATGATGAATAATTCTTTTAATGTATTGTTGGATTCAATTAGCAAGTATTTTGTTGAGGTTTTTGCATCTGTATTCATTAGGGAAATGGGTCTGTAATTTTCTTTTTTTTGTAATGTCTTTATCTGGCTTTGGAATTAAGGTAATGTTGACTTCATAGAATGAGTTTGGTAGCATTCTTTCCTGTTCAATTTTTTGGAAGAGTTTGAATAAGATTGATTTAAATGTTTGAATGCTAGGAAGAACTCACCTGTGAAACCATCTGGTCCTGGGATTTTCATTTTGGGAAGATGTTTGATGACCATTTCAATCCCTTTACTTTTGATTGGTTTATTGAGGTCTTCTATTTTTTTTTAGGGTCAGTGCATGTTGTTCATAAGTTCCTAGGAATTTTTCCATTTCAACTACATTGTCTAGTTTGTTGGTGAACAGTTCATAGACTCCTCTTACGATCTCTTTTATTTTTGTGGGGTCAGTAGTAATGTCCCCATTTTCTTTTTTATTTTATTTATTTGCATCTTCTCTCTTCTCCTCTTTGCCAGTCTACTTAAAGGTTTGTCAATTTTGTTAATCTTCTTTAATAACCAATGTTTGGTTTTTTTATTTTCTGTACTGTTTTTTTCCTTCTCAATTTCATTTATTTCTACCCTAAACTTATTATTTCGTTCCTGCTGCTTGTTTTGGGTATAGTTTGCTGTTCGTTTTCTAATTCCTCCAGCTGTGTAGCTAGGTCATTTATTTTAGCTCTTCTATTTTTTACTTTTTTATTTTTTATAATTTTTTTTATTTTTTAAAAGACACTTAGATTACATAAATGTTTCACAAAAAATATAAGGATTCTCATATGCCCCACTTCCTCCCACATAAACAACATCCTTCATCAGTGTGGCACATTCATCACAATTGATAAACACATCCCAGGGCACTGACACTGAGCATGGACCACAGTTCACCCTGTAGTACACACTCCCTCCCACACAGTTCTGCATATTATGGGATGATATAAAACGGCCTATATCTGTTGCTGCAATGCCATTCAGGATGAATCCCAAGTCCCAAAAAAGCACCCGCATCCCAACTGCTTTTCCCTCTCCCTGTCCCCAGAGCCTCCAGTGGCCACTGCCTCTACATCAATGTTGTAATTTCTCCCATTGATAGAATCACAATATGTCCACAGTAGAATACCAGTAAGAGTACTCTAGTCCATAGTTCATTCCCCTATTCTGAGGTTTCTGGGATGGTGAGGTCCACTCCACTTCTAACTGAGTGGGGGCTTTGATCCGACACAGCCGATGGATGGGACTCTCTTGCTTGCAGTTGTACGTTCTCTCATTTCCTTGGTATGGTGGTTCTCAATCCTCACCTCCTTGTTAGTTGTCCTGGGTGAGTCCGATGAACTGGAGAGTAGGTGTGGCAATTCCGCTGAGGCTCCAGGCCCAGCTGGCACATGGACAGCCCAAAGATTCCAGTTTCTTAGATGTACACCTACAAACTTCAGCAACAATTATAGGTTCAAATAGAAGGGACAGATGAGCCATGTGTAGAGAAGTCACAACTGAGACCAACTCTGTCACTCTCAGGAGCACAAACTCCAAAGCAGGGCCCACTGGCAAGGCACCAAACTCTGGAGCTATCTACCCTGACCATAGAACCTGGTTGTCTCCAGAGTCCTCAGGAGCCCCACTATTTGGGGCAGTATGCACTTTGGCAGTCTATGAGATCTTGCTAAGATATGCACAAGCATTACATCTGGGATGACCTCCTGACTCACTTTGAAGTCTCTTAGCCATAGAAACTCATTTGTCTTTGCCTTTCCCCCCCTTCATTCAAAGTCTTCTTCCAGTTGCATTGCTAGTTGGTGCTTGGTATTAATACTTCAGTGCCAGGGAGGATCATCCCTAGGAGTCATGTCCCACACTGGGGGAAAGGTTGAGTTTGGCCCAGAGAGAGTCTTTCTTCTTATGTATTGTAAGTATTAAGTGCTGCAAATTTCCCCTAAGCACTGCCTTCATTGCATTCCGTAAGTTCTGATATGTTGTGTTCTTGTTTTCATTAATCTTGAAGTATTTATTCATTTCTCTTGCAATTTCTTCTTTGATCTACTGATTATTTAAGAGTATGCTGTTTAATCTCCACATATTTGTGAATTTTCCCTATTTTTGCTTCCTGTTGATTTCCAACTTTATTCCATTATGATCAGAGAGAGTGATTTGTAAATTTGATCTTATTGAATTTACTGAGATCTGCTTTGTTACCCAACATATAGTTTATCCTGGGGAAAGATCCATGAGCACTTGAGCAAAGGTATATCCTGCTGTTTTGGGGTACAATGTTCTGTATATGTCTATTAGGTTTAGACCATTTATCATATTATTCAAGCTCTCTTTTTCTTTATTCATCCTCTACTCAGATGTTCTACCTAATGCTGTGAGTTGTGTGTTGAAATCTCCAACTATTATCGTACAGAAATATATTCCTCACTTCAGTTTTACCAGTGTTTGCTTCACGTAATTTGGGGCATCCTGGTTAGGTGCATATACATTTATGATTGTTATTTCTTCCTGGTGAATTGCCCTTTTATTAATATATAATGTCCTTTTCCTTCTGGGACACTCATGACAACATATGTTTGCACATCCTTTGCTATCATTAAGTTTCCTGAGACCCTGTTCATTTTTTTCCACTCTTTTATTTTTCTGTTCTTTTGTATGTTCACTTTTGGAAGCCATATCTTCAAAATCACTGATCCTTTCTTCTGCCTCCTCAAATCTATTGTATATACCCCAGTGTATTTTTAATTACATTTATTGTGCTTTTCCTTTCTATAAGATCTGCTATTTTTCTATATATGCTTTCAAATTCTTTGTGCTCACCCAGTATCATCTTAATATCCTTAATCTATTTAGCCATCTCATTGAATTTATTAAGGAAATTTATTTGAAGTTCTATGATTAATGGTCTCAACTCCTTTATGTCATCTTGAGGCTTAAACAACTATTTCTTGGTATAGGTTTTAATTATTTGCTGGTGTCTTGGCATCTGTTTTACTAGATATATTTATTCTGGGGCCACAGTTTCTCTCTTTAATTTAGGGCTTTCTTATCCTTTCTCCCTTGTTTGTTTTGTAGTAGGAGGAGAGGATGTAGTTGGTATTATAAGCTGTGGAGGCTGAACCTGCCCGCATCGCCCCAGGCACTGATTATGCTTCTCCCTCCTTTCTCCTCTGCCAGGGGTATAGACAGAGCCATAACCATGTGTAGCAGTCTAAGTTATGAATGCCCACACCATCTGTAGTTGCACAGAGAGACCAAAGAAGCTTCATGCCCATTCCTCCCCTGCCTGGTGGAAATGGAGATGCAGGTGTGGGCAGCAAACTAAGCCATGTAGTTCAAAACTGACCACAGTTGACCAGATAGACTAATGTAAATCTAGCCCCCCTCCTCCCCACCAGCAGTCAGGATGGATCCTCTGGAATGCCCAGCAATCTAATCCATGTGGGCTGAAAATGCCTGCAGTTGTCCTGAGAAACTGAGGAAATACCATTGCTTCTGCCCTTTAAGGACTTAGGATGGGAACAGAAGTGCCTAATAAACTAGCCTGTGTGGGCCCAAAGTACCTGCATTTGCCCAACTATCCTACTGGGGGGGCAGGGATGGAACTGCAGGTGTCCAAATATCCAGTCT
>PVKH010002185.1:0-19169 GCA_004027955.1 Chaetophractus vellerosus
CTGTAAATTGCAAATATTTTTTTGCAGTTTCTCATTATCTTTCACTTTGTTCATGGTGTCCTTTGCCATGCAAAAGTTTTCTTCATTTTATTTTTTTATTTCTACATAATCACATTTATCAGTCTTTCCTTTATTGCTTCTGTAAGTTGAGCCATAGGTAGGAAAGTTTTCCGACTCCTAGATTATAGAAGAATCCATTCATGTTTGTTGCATGGTTCCATTCTGTACACTTGAATTCACAGTTCCATTTATGATGTAGAGTGGATCCAATATTATCTTTTTTCTTACAGCTATCTATTATCTATCCATACAATAGGTCGTTAAAAGTTTATCTTTTCCCTAGTTATGTGAAATGCCACCTATATTACATACTAAACATTTTATGCAATTCTAGATTTTCTATTGTGTTCAAATGATCTGTCACCAATACCAGACTCCTTTGAATTATAGAGGTTTTATAGTATTGTTTTGGTGTCGAGACCACATCTTCACTGCTCTAACTTTCCAAGGATTTCTTAGCTATTTTTGCGTGTTAGTTTATTTTTCCAAATGAATTTTGAAATTAACAAAAATTGATGTGATTTTCATTATAACTGCATCAATTCTATAAATTCACCTAGGCAGGGAGAACTGACATCTTTGGGCTAATGAGTTTTTCTATCTATGAACATGGTATATCTTTCCCTTTACCTCAGTCTACTTTATTTTTTTTAATTAAAAAAAATTATATATATATATTTTTTAGTATACATTGATTACATAAATGTTACACAGAATTTTTAGGAGTACCCATATGCCACCCTCCCACACCTCCCACAATACCTCAGTCTACTTTTGTGCATTAGTGGCCTTTCTAATTTTCCTCATACTATTTGGTACTTTTAAGTTTAGAACTAGGTATTTCATTTTTATTAATTTGATTTACATTTTGCTATTACAGTGTTTTCCTCTTCATTATACCTTCTAATTGGTTTTTGTTTGTTTATATGAAGGTTATTAAAATTTACTGATTAATTTCATAATCTGCTACTTTACCAAATTTTCTCATTGTAATAGTTTGCCCATTGCTTATTTTAAGGGTTTTCCCATAAGTAATTATTTTATCTGCAAGTAGAGATAGTTTTACCTCTTGCTTTCTAATTCTTATGCCTCTAATTGCTTTCACTTGTCTAATTGTGCTAGCTAATTCCTCTAACACAAAGATTTTATGTAAATAAATAAATAAATAAATAAATATATATATATATTGGAATGAGATCTGTGTTTATTTCTTTATCCCAAGCAAGTATCTTTTTTTTGTTTTAAAACATGAATGGGTATAGCACTAAATGTCATTGCTGTATTTATGGGTATGATTACATCATTTTTTCCCCCCTTAGTTCTACTGACATAATGGAAATCACTGTTTGTAATCTCAGAACTTCATGCCATTTTAAAATCAGCTATAGGATCAAATGCATTAAGAAAGAATAAGAGTCTAAAGGGTAAATGAGTACTAAATGTGATATGAGAGAGAGAGAGAGAGAGAGAGAGAGGAAAATCAGTGCCCTTGGGATTTCTTAAGCATCATCATATTGGTAACAGGAGTTGTAACAGTAACATTTAATAAGCATTCACTATGTACCAGGCACACAGTATTACGTCATCTAATCCTCACAACAGTCGTATGAGGAGAATCTCCATTTTACAGATTAGGAAATTGAGGCCCAAAGATGAAGTAACCTGCACAAAGGTAAACAGCTAATAAGTAGCAGCACATGGACCAGAACAGATGCGTTCCATGTCCAAGGCCACTCTTAACCACTCCCTGAGACTATTCCCTACTCTTGTAAGCTCTCCCTCATAGCCTCCAACTCTACTCCTATCTTGTGTTTGTGACCTTTTCCTCCTTCATTTTCTCCCCACCAAACAACAGGTAAAAGGGTATAAGTTAGAAGAAAGAAAGGGTAAAGTGAAAAGAAAAATTCTTCCCCCTTCCATTCCAGTTCCCATTTGGAAATAGGCATGCAGTCCTATCTAATATGAAGTAGGAAGGTATGGAAATAACACCTTTCCTCAGCGCTTCAGGAAAGTCAGTTTGGTACACGGACAGTGATTGATCCTGCTTTCTCAGCAAGTGTGTTTCACAGGGCGAGTCTGTAGTTGTTTAGCTCCATGACTATGCTGCCAAGGGCCGTGGCCTTACTGTCATTAAGCTTACACAGTGAATTAAGGATTCAAAATACAATCTTGAAAAACAACAACACACTATGCATATCACCGCATGTATTCCCATCCCTTTTCTGAGCCTAGGGAGTTTATTGTCTTGGTGAAACCTCACGGCAGTTACTTATTTAGCAGAAGGATGTATTTCTGGCCTCCTTGCCACAGGCCCTGATCAGCTCCTCTCTGACATTTTATATCAACATTTCCTATGTCTAACAAGTCCCAGAAATGTTTTAAGTTCTGCTTGTTAATGTCTGTTTAGAGCTGAGATTTAGCATAGTAGGCTAACCATAAGAAAAACAATGTTGCTGCTTCTAATTTTCAAAGCTATTAAAGGAATGTGCTAAAAAAAAAATCCTCAAGTGAGCCTGATGTAGTACTAGAATTAAAACTTACGTGTGTTACTCTAGATGCTTTATTTCTTAATATTCTTTCTTAAAATCTCTTCCAAATATTATTAAGTGCAAATTAATCTTCTAAAAAAGAAAAACTTGTTTATGTCAAACTACGTGCTTTTAATACTACTTAAAATTAGAAAAAAAGGTTCCATAAATACTTACTTAAACTATTTCAGAAGCTCCTACGAGTAAAGACTTCTCGTATTTTGACTCTTTAATGAACACATTTATAGTCACTAAGCAACATACCTGTCGTTGAACAGGCCAAGGTTTTGTTATTGCAGAAAGATCACAAGCTGTCATCAGCATCGCTCTGTTAAGGGGAAAAAGAAACCCAGCACTCCTGTTTACTTTTATGTGAAAGCATAACCTCAGGAAATACTTCCTAATAAAAAGTTAAAGCCTTTTAAACTATGGTAATTGGCAGTTCATTATAAAGACTAAAAAGAAATAAAAACAATATTTATATGGAAGTCTGATCGATGCATTGATAATAGACTGTCACTGTGACACTTATGAACTATTGGAATTTGCCCTCAAGCTGCCTCATTTAGTTCCAGATTGGCACAAACTGAAATTATTAACCTTTGGACAAAAATTTGCCTGCTATTATTATTTCCTTTAACCTTGGTATCCCATTCTCAGTGACAATATGGTGAAAGCACGTTGATTACTACTACTAGTTAACTGTTAAAGGATAGCACCAGATGTCCCACTGATAAAAGTCCTGTAACAGAAAGGGACACGGTGGGCCATCCTAATTCATTCAACACCTGCAGTGACTTTCATGTGAAAAGCCTCTGAATGGTTTAACAGCAGCTGCCAGAGAAAGAGAGAAAGGAGAGCAGGAGGCTCTTCAGTCCTCCCACTGGAGAGGTGAAAACCACGACGGTTTCTGGAGTCTGTGACAAGATGCTCTAGAACAGTATGCTACAACTATAGGATGGAAAATGCTTATCTTTAGCCTCGTGTTTCCCCATGTCAGACCCAAATATCTGCAATACAATCCCTTTACTTTGCAGAAATAGGCAGAAAGGCCATTACTGTAAAACAGAAACGCTCCAGGCAGAGAACTGTACCATGTGTCCCTCTAGGGAAAACCAAGCTAAGAGTATCTTCTCCCTGACTGTATAAGGCCATGACGAAGGTGGGTGTTCTCCTGTGAAACCAGTGCACCCAGCAATATTTTTTTTATCACTTCTTGAACCCATTTTCATGAAGGATTTTAATGAATTCTTGCCTCCCCAAAAGAAGACTATATGCACCTAGATGAGCTTAACCACAATCTAAAAAATGAAGGGTGGAAGAGATGATGCTGAGCGCTAGACCAGTGGGCACTTCCCGGGGAGGGGCTGCAGCTTCGCGGGGGGTGGGGCAGCGAGCACTCTGGCCTGGACATTGAGGTGGTATTTTCCTTTGTTTTTGGGAAAAAGTGTTCACTAACCACAGCAGCATGCCTATGCTTTTCTAAGATACTATTCTAAAAAAACTTGTTGAGACTATTGAGAGATGCATGCCTGTGTAGAACAGCCAGCTGGGCATTTGTGTATTGTTTTCCTATAATTTGCATAGTAAATACTATCAATCTATTTAAAGAAATGGTGACTTGGAAACTATACCAGCAGATCCTTGTCTACTTTTCTTTATTATTGATCCTCGTTCCTTTTTTACGGATTAGATCTTGTCATGGCAAAGGTAGTAACAGCAAAGGGATGGTATATACAACTAGAAGGGAGGGAGAGGGACAGGGGCCAGTAAGGGAAACCAGAAACCAAAAAGTGCTCCAGTTCTGACAGCGCTGCTCCGCCATCCTTCTAGTGAAGTAAACGCTTCACAGCCACCTTCCTGCTCCCAGAATCTTTAGCTTGGTATTATCATCATGTTCTTTGGAAAGAATTGTGAAAGTGAACAAGGGAGCCCTGTAGCCTTTACTGATACTCTACATATTAAAAGTCCTTCTAGAACAAAGTAGCAGGTTAGTCACTTAAATTCACAAATACATTTCTTTTCAAATAAATATTTAAATTCAGTCCTTTGCACAGCACTCTAGAGATTTCTGATAGCCTCTAAGGTCATAATTTTGTAATAAATAATTGCAATGAAAATGGAGTGAGAATACCAATTGGGTAGTAAACTTTCAGCTGTAAGGATAGTAAACTTACTTACAAAAATAACTCCTTTTGTTGAGGATCTTCCAAATTGAATTGATTTTTTTTAATCAGTTCAAAAAATTCTCCTCGCCTCCTTGAAAATAAAGAAAAATATCTGATTATGATCCCCCAGGTTGTTATACCTTTGTCTACAAAAACTCATTGAGTAAATTTTGGGGAAAAAAATCTTTAATGGGTTTTTCCATCTTAGAACTCAAAATAAAATTCATCATTTAAAAATCTTTACTACTTTACTTACCCCTCCCCCCATCATTTTCTTTAGGTGAAAAATAAAATCTCACCTCATTTCTAACTACAGATTTCAAATAATGGCAATTTTACTTCTTGCATATTATTTATTTTGAGAAAATGAAACAAACTGAGTGAAAATTGGATGCAGAATTATTTAAGAAATTTTAAGTGTATGGTGTAATATGATCTATATGGTTTCAGTTTAACTTTATTTATCCTATTCATATAATGTAAAACATGTTCATAATAATTACTCTGTATCAGTATGAAATAGTGAAGTGCTTCTGAAGCAAACAAAGACCAAATGAAGTTTATAATAATATTCATTCAGTGTATAGTAAACACCTTTAATGTATCTGACATTGTTAAGCATCTTAGTAAGTCATAAGACAGAGTTTTCTTTTCATAGTGTTTAAAATCTATTTGGAGACACAAGACAAAAACAAGAAAAACTTATATAACAAAACTGACACTATGTGATTAGGTATCAAAAATGAAAAATATTTACAGTAGGTTTCACTGGGGTTCAGAGAGGCCCATGTGGTCTGGAAAGGCTGGGGCTTTGGGGAGGAGATGTGGTTATAGGTAGTCTTTAAATTCTTGGTAATTTGGTAATCCTCATTCTACAAGCATTTTGAATACAATGAAGCTTACTGTATTTTCTTTTATTCTAATTAATCATCAAGTGCTCCAAAACCCAGTGAAGCAGAGATGGGCAGTTTTAGATGCACAACTGTGGATATCTGGTATATTCAGGTGCATAATTGTATGAAAACCCCATAGAGTAAAAAATGTTTTGTTTGTTTGTTCTTCTTGATTTCATTTCTCAGGAGAAGGGAGAGAGACCCGTGTACAGGGCAATCCCAGAAGTGTGATTCTCTGACCCTTCCCACTCCCCTCACTCCTGTACATGAGCCAAAGAACTCAGCATGTGTTGGAAATTAATGCCTGTCCAAATGCAAGAAGTGATTTTCTAGCTCTTAGAAAGGCAGCTTAATATGCAAACACATGTCACGAAACTATCACTCTAATGCAGTCCCTAATTTTTGAATCAGTAATTTCAAATGTAACCTTTACATTAAAACTTTGTGGCTGCCAAAATCAAATCAGAAGAAATAAGAGCTACTTGGCTGACTTTCAGCACCTTTCCTGCCCACTTAGGCTTGGATGACGGTATCAATGAATTGTACAATGGTCAAAAGTTGGGAAAGCAAGGAAAAGGAGAGAAAGCAAATGGCTTATATGATCTTTAGATTGGACAACGTGGCTTGGAATGACCTTGAGATGGCTATTTGCTTTGTACATAGTTTAAGAGACATGGTGGTGGATAAACATCAGAGATAACTGTGTATTCTGTAATTTTTAGCATTTAAGTAAGCCAAAGAAGTAGGTTTTCTTGGCTTCCCTGAAGAAACTGCTTCAAAGTCTAAAAAACAATTTTGCCAGGACCTTTTCCTCATAATCTAAGAAGTTCTCAATGTGGATTTTAAAAGTTTTAAATGATGCAAACATTTTGAGACCCACTACTTTCAGGGTATGTCTTAAAACTTACTTAATGAACAGTGCTAGGTCTGTAGCTAAAATAGCTTGCTTGATTATTTTCAATGTAGTCTTATATTCTTCAATGGAGAGGCCACTGAGAATCTGATTGCCCTTTATAAAAAAAGAAAATCATCATTAGCAGTCCCACCTGGAGAAGCTGTTGTCAGAAACTGCAATGTTACACTGCGAAGACAAACAACATCTGAACATATAGTCACCTATCCTAGATACATGCTCAGTATTCTAAACTCATGAATACAGAGGTACATAAAGCCAAAACCATGAAACAATGCTTCCCCTCTCTGGCCCCACTCCCAACGCCTTCTCATATATGAAAAAGACCTTCATAATGGATGCATGTTTTCTTTTTTTTTTTTTTTAAAGATTTATTTTATTTTTTTACATATCTCCCCTCCCCCCCATTGCGGGGCACGCCGAGGCCAGTCACTGCGCAGGTGCGGCTTTCCCCGCTTGTGGGCGGCTTCTGCTTCTAATCACGGGTGGTTCTGCTTCAGTTCGCGGGTGTCTGGCTGTGCTCCATTCGTGGGTGACCTGCCCTGCCCGTGACGGCTTTGCCCTGTCCGTGGCAGCTTTTTTTCCTGCCCACAGCGGCTCTGGCCCGCCCATGGAGGCTTGACCTTCTCAAGGTGGTCTGCCCGCTAGGAGAGGTCCCCGGGAACCGAACCCAGGGCCTCCCATGTGGTATACCGGCACCCTATCCACTGGGCTATATGGCCGGCCCGTGGATGCATGTTTTCTAGCTCTTATATTCCATAGGTCTTAGTTGAGATCTTAAATATAGTAATGTACCATTTTCCTTTGGGCAGGTAATTACTATAATCTAACAGCAAGCAAAATTCTTGAAAATCAAAGCCATATTAATGGACGTGAAGGACAGAATGGCACAAGTTTTAAACAACTGATTATTAAAAAGTAATTTCTCTACAGCTCTTGTGATAAAATAGTAACATTTTGGGTGCAAATTTGTATATTTTGGACTTAACCAATACTGAGAATAGTGTGCATTCCTTAGGAACACTCCAACACAGATGGGGAGAAGGCATGAGTCCAAGGTATACTTACTGGGTTGAAACATTTATAAGGAATATTTAAAAGGGGGCTAATCCATGTGCAAATCATTAGAAGTTTTCTCTACATAACCACGGGTTGAAACATTTATAAGGAATATTTAAAAGGGGGCTAATCCATGTGCAAATCATTAGAAGTTTTCTCTACATAACCACTTTTTATTTCTTGCTCATAAGTTAAAGTACAGTAGCTCTCTCTAATTGTATCAAGGTAATGACACGAATCTGTAATTACAACCATAAATATTGTTTTAAATATTGAATCATTTTAGATTCTTGGCCAAAGAGAAAAGCCTTCAGAAAATACCTCTTGACACTTTTATTTATTATAAGGTAAAACATTTTAAAGTGAAAAAGGAAATATCTCTTGGTGTTATACTCTTATTTTCCTTCTCCAAAGCTCTCCAAAGGCTGTAATTTCTTGTGTTATGGTGGTTACAAAGACAGAATATATGGACGGACCCTATAATATGTGACCAACCATATTTACAACCAGATTCTTTATATGTTAGTTTAGGTAATAACATATTACATAACAAGCTATGTTATCTAATAACAGAGGTTAACTAAAATAGGAATACTGTTAAATCTGCTTTGGAAAAAAAAAGGTTGGCATATTTTTTTTTGTCTTTAAAAACTGAATTTGTAGTAGGATATTTAAATGAAAGTTTGAGCTGAGGCACACAGATAGCAGATTCCAAGGACAGCACAGATATTTCTGCTATAACATGACATATATGTTCTTAAAACTCCTCAGTTCTGAAAAACTGCACTCTAAGGCTGGCAGCTCAGCAGGTCTGGAGGCTGCTGAGGATGCCAAAGGGGCACAAACACAATTGAGTGGAAATGCTGGTTTGTGGGGGCCCTGAGACGAAGCGGTTGTTAGTAACTGACACTGAAAAGAGCAACATGCTGTGAGCCTAGCGCAGTACAGGCCAGGGAGTGGCCACAGGTGCAGTGCCCAGTCTTAATAGTCCTCAAATAGAAAGGAAAGTGCTGCAGGTGCAGGAGCCAAGCCTTTTGCTTTCTTGCCAAAGGTCAAAATTCAACTCTTACTATCCTTGTATCTCTTACTC
The DNA here is from genome assembly GCA_004027955.1 of Chaetophractus vellerosus. NCBI lineage: Eukaryota > Metazoa > Chordata > Mammalia > Cingulata > Chlamyphoridae > Chaetophractus > Chaetophractus vellerosus. The sequence goes on from PVKH010002185.1 coordinate 8,712, forward strand.
ATCCAAGGGATCTGGCATACGAAACAATACGGCTTCCACATTATACTGGCATCATTCCTCTAGTTACCAATCACATACGAACAAATTCATATGAAAGAACCACATGTTGTGCCCAAACAGCCTGTACTAGACCCTGGGCAGAATTTATAAAGAAGGCTGCCAAGTACTGGTTGTCTAAGTCTTAACCCTTCACCCAAACTGAAGTGCTCAGGGAGAGATAACGAGTGTGTTCCTCTTCACCTCAAGTAAGAGAGAGGGGGTTTAGGTCTTCGTGCACGTCTCCTGTAGTTTAGTGGGTGGGAGAACAGCCACAGTGAACTTGTGTTTGATTCCTTCTGGAAAATCTAAAAGGCAAGATACTGCATGGTGAGCCAATCTGACTGCAGGATTAAGGGAAAGGTTGCTACTACTTGTGATGGCCTGCATTCTCCAAGCTTAGGGAGCATGGAGTTAAAAGTCCTGTCCAAGAGAGCCACATAGAGTGGCAAAGGGCTCTTTAGTAGACAGAAGCTCAAAGTGAACAGACAGATTCCTAGGAGCTGAGAAAGGTGTCGTGGGTGACACAAGCCAGACAGAGATGGTCACTCATGTTAAGGGAACATCAGGTGGGAGGGGTCCACAATGGGGGCTATTTGCAGAGAACATGAAATTACTTGTAAGAAAAGAACTCTGGTTTAAACACCTACAGATGCAAAGAGCAAGACACTCACCAGAGTGCCTGTCTGTTAAGAACATTCTTGCCCCTTCTTATGCCACTCTCATGGGGTTGGAGGTGAGGAAGGACATAGAAAAAACACAAAAAAGGGAATGAAAAGAAGCCAAGCAAGGCAGTGTGGGGAGAACCTAAAACTTTATATTGAGTTCAAAACTTGGACTAGTACACGACTCTGGACATGTTGGTTACTGACTTGAAAACTGTATATTATATATTGTGACCTACAGTCATTAGAAAATCACCCGTTTTTTAAATCGTAAAAGAGTGATCGGAAAAGTCATGGGATTCCCTGAGCTTTCATGCAGGGGCAAGGGAAGAACTAGACCCCCTGAACAAACTTAAGGAGACAGTGAAAAAATTGCTTTAAGATTTTATCCCATGCATACTGATTGTTCAGCATAAAATAGTTACTACTTACATTAGTTTTTTCTTATTGTAAAAGCAATACAATAGATAATGGGAATAGTGGACATACAAATAGAAAATTAAAGTGATTTATAATTTTACTAAAGATAATCATTGTTAACATTTTGAATATAACATAGAAAATATTTTAGTCTTATTTTCTTTAATATAAATACACTTAGCATAGCATACTGTATGCTTTGGTGTTATGTTGGTAAAATATTCATTGAACAAGTTGTTCAATAGCTTCATTCTGTACCAAAATAGTTTGTTAGTATGTAGACATTTCAATAAAAAGAGAAAAGGTATTGGCTTGTAAAAGCTAATCCTAGAGCTATCTAAACCATTTCATTTGACAAAAAAAAGGAGTATTAACAATTAACTCAGAGCCACAATATGTTTCATTTGTTTTTAATTTAGAGTAACCAAATTGAGCTGAATAACAAAATTCCCCTTATCAAGCAACGTTTAGACAGTTTTGGTTGTCTGGAGACATGGCTGTGAGGATCTCCAATGTTTTGGCTTTGCTTCGCTTACCCAAAAAAGGGATAAAAGACATTCAAGAATTTATGATGCTGGGAACAAACCCAAAACCAAAAATAAAACTGAATTTATAAAGCTTTCTTTTAAAATTCCACAACCATAAATCGGGTACTTACTGGACTATTAAGAATCATCAAGCACTGGTCAAAATGATGGTGTTCCATGATTGAATGACAGTAGAGCTGGGCCAGTGGGTGTTCACTTCTGAAAAATATTTTGTTGAAGAAAGAGGAAAAAGTTAAAAAAAAAAAAAAAAAAGATCAATTCCCCTAACAAGCAATTGATCAATTTCTTCTTCTTATTGGTTATCTAACAGAGAGGCTACTTCACAAAATTAATTAAGCTCCTTTTGCTGAGAAATAAATGAGCCTATCTCTGGAAAATAAATAGAACAAGGAGTCAAATTGTTTTCAAATACCAATGTAACTGTTAGTTCAAAGTATGAGCGATTTCATTGGTTTTAATATTGACTACAGGAGTAAGGAATAAGCACAAAGAACAGCTAATTTTTCTAAGCAATAAAGAAAAACATCTCTGAAATAGTTGTAACATAATATTTTTCAATTTCAAAACTGAAACTGATTTCAAAATCTGACACAAGTTCAAATGCTAGCTTCTACTCTGAAATAAAGCTCAGGCTGAAGGTCAGATTATTACCATGTGCATAAGAAAAATATGGACTGAGATGGAATTAATTGAAGTGTGACTGGTGACATGTGAGGAAAAGGGGGACAGAGAGCACACACTTGGAAAAGGCAAGAAAGGAAAAGGCTGAGTCAGAAAGTTCCACATGGGGGAGCTGGGCTGTTAGAGCTCAGGATATCTTGGCGCCCTGTGACTTGAACTTAGGGATGCAGTAGACACTCCTTGACTAGGAGGAAAGAGGGAGTGGGATTCTACTCAGTTCATTATAAGTATAAGCTAAGTTACAAATCAAGTGTGTGAATTTTTTCTAAAGTTTAACAAGTATACCCTCTTATATTTCTCATGAAACAGTTTTCACTGTTTCTTCTTTAAAAGAAAATATTTCTCTTCCTAAAATTTATTGAACAGGGATTTATGAATTGTAAAGCATCATCCAAGTGCTAGATAACACAACTGAGCTGTTAATTCGTTACACTACTCTGCTAATCGTTATTTTGCATTTATTTTGCTATGACAGAGAAGCTACTCAAAAGTAGATAAAAGAAAACATAGGAAAAAAAGGAACAAAGTAATAAATGGATAGAGTGAGGGAAGCCTAAGGCAAAGCAAAAACAATAAAATGAAAATTAAGGTAAGAGTGGGAAATCTCATCTAACTTCTACTGCTTACAACTAAACTGCAATATATTTTGGTCATAACCTATCTCCTCATGTTTACACCAAAATTAACTCCTACCTGCTTGTCTCCTTTGCTCCTACCATATTTAATAGATTGTATTATGGGTCATCGGACAATGGGAAGCCAATGAATGGAGTAACATGAGCAGATCTGTGAAAACGCTGAATTTGCCAGAATCACGATTCCTATGGGGATGTTCAGAGACTCTTGGGAGGCAGCTCTACTAATCCAGGTAAGAGACAATGGTAGCCTGGATTAGGGTAGCACAATGGAAATAGAAGCAGAGTTATCTGAGAACTGTTTAGGAGGTAGATTAGAAAAGAGCTGACAATGAATGCTCATGTGGGGACCCAGGAGGGATGAGGGAGATGAAGGGAACAATTCAGAAAACTAAATTTCTGCCTCAGCAGCTAGAACGGTGGTTCTACTTACTGACTTAGAAAAAGGAGATGGTTGGGGACAGAGGATGAAGGAGGGGAAGATGATTAGTTAAGTGTTTGACCTGTGGATTTTATGGTACCCGAGATAAACTCAAGTAAATATAAATGTTGAACTCAGGTCTGGGATGGAGATATAGATTTGGAAGGCACCAACATGCAGACAGTAATTCAAGTGATGAGAGTGGATGAGATTTTCAGGGTGATGGCCTAGAATGAAAAGCACAGAGGGCCCTGTGCTCTCTTGGTGATATGCCCTATATTGGCTAAATTCAAACCTGGAATTTGTAGGGCAACCTAACTACCTTAGGAGCAGTAACTCCCTTATCTCCCTTTTGAATCCTGCCTCCTGTTTTGTAGTCTCTATTTTGGTGACATATTTTCATATCACTGGGGTCAACTTTAATTTAACAATTGCAGCTTTCCTTATTATTCTCTTCACTTAACATAAAAAGAAAAGCTTCTAAAGTATTCATTGGTTTTTATTTGTATCAGAAATTCAATGACATACAGTATTAACTTAATAGCAGTTTTATTTTACCAGCTGTTAGCTGTTTATAAGTCTATCACCCCATTTAGATCGCAAACCTCTTGAGTTTGTTTTCCCTACAACATATTGTACAGAAATGACAGTTACCATTTACGCACTCTAACTCTAGCCACTTATGTAGATATGCGGGTTCATGTATGCTTTAACAGACATGCAGATGCCCAGTAAAAGGAGCCTGACCCCGGCCCACCCTGATAGCTCGCTTCTGCCGGAAGTGCTCTGACTCCATAGCCAGTACCCGCCTGGAAGTGTGGGGAAGGAAAGGCCTGTGAGGTCACCTTTGACCAGCGGAGGGTGAGAGCTGACAGATAATTACTCCCACTAGGCAGACGGTCTCGGTCTTACTTCATAAAGATTCCTTAAAAGGACTGAGCAGATTGGGTGGACAGTTGGATAACTCTTCTTCAAATGTTTTTCCCTTCTTCTCAGTTTCACTCCCAGTCCTTCCCCCTGGGTCACAGTCACAAATAAACTACATACATCCCAGCCTTTGTCTCCGGCTCTGCCTCTGGGGTAATCCAGGCCGAGACCTGTCTAAATTTGGCATTATTATATTTATTTTTTAGATGAACAAAGGTTCAGAGAGATGATCTAACTTGTTCAAAGTCAACAGAAATGGCAGAGCTGGGATTCACATATATCCTCTTCAGTGCTTCAATCTGTCTCATGACACCATGAGACTGGGAAGAGTACACACTAGTTAAAGAGACTAGCAAATGCAAGAAGGTCGACGGAACACAAACATACTTAGAATGTCAAACACACGTTACATGTGTAGATGATGCAGAAAAGACTGTTTCACATTAGAGAAAAATTCTGGCTTGTGAGATGGATGATTGCAAATTATGTGTTTGCCTTTACTTACATTCTAAAAATACAGATTTATGAATCAATAAGAGGGTGACAAATGCTCCAAACGTCCTGTTTATAAAAATATTCATGGAAACCAATGCATTCTGCCTTCTGTTGCCTTCCACTCTTTCAAATGCAAGGCTATGCTGTCTCTACTTGAGGTTAAGTCAGAAGGAAGCAGTAAAACCACTGCTGCTGCAGAATTCTGCCCCCACAGTGATGTAAGTGAGCATTTGTGGACTCGCACGGCCTCCTGCGTATTCCGCCTGTCCTAACAGCGGCTGGTCTATCTTTCAGAGTGGCACTGCACTGGGTTGCCAGTGGAGCAATTCAACCAAAATTCTAGAAAATTTAAATATAAGACCTTAGAAAGGAATGAAAAATGAAAGCCCCATGAGAAAAACAGTCTTGCCACCTCAGTCTAACTCTTTCCACGGACTCTAACAAGGACCTTGATTCTACTTTGCATCCACATAAATTGCTCTGGGCTCAATTCTCTAACTACTGCTTCGTTCCCTTATCAATCCCATTTCATTTTTTCCTTCATCGTTTCTCTCTAAACAACCACTATTATCTTAGTGGTTATTTTGCCTTCCTAGACAAAAAACAGACTTGGTTTATTTTTACTTCTATTCTATCTATCACATTTCATGACATAGATACTCAAGTTGATGATTCACTGGACCTTTTGACCTCAAAGTTCTTTGACCTCTGCACTTCTACTGATTGTCTCTTCTTCACATCAACAATAGACTTGGACTTGCTTAGCCACAGCTACTTGGTGCAAGAAACTGCATTAGGCACAGCATTTTTGCCCATCCCCGATCAACCATACGATAAAGCAAGGTCTTGAACTCCTATCTGTCATTAATAGCATTCTCCTCTGCAAAGAGCTAAGTCTGTAAAGCACTGAATATGCACCAGGTGCTGTTCTAAGCACTTTACATTTATTAAGTTCCTTCTTGGGTTTTATAAAAACCCTATGAGATGGGTACTATCATTATTCCACTTTTTAAAATCCAGTTTTAAGGCTCACTTCCTCCATCAATACTGAAGGTCTTGACCAATAACCTTCTCTACTGAACACTTATAATCGGTAACTGCACAACTCAGGACTTACTGCTTTCTTGCACTGATCACTATCGTTTCATGAGACTGTGAAAATTCCGAGGGCAAGAACCACATTTTATACTTTTACAGCTTTCTCTCTCTGCCTAGCAAAGTGCCAAGGCCCTAGTAAGTGTTCATTGTCCATCTGCCTAAAACATAGGAGAATCTCACTTTTTTAGCTTATAAAACACCAAACCCAAATCTAATGAAATAAATGCACCCACAATCTAACAATGGCTGCAGCATTAATACTGGAAACTCCTCTATGTAACACAAGTGTTACAATTGTGTTACCTCTAGAGGATGTCTGTACTTGAGCCACTTTGTTCCTGTTACTGCCTATTTTTTAAATAATTCAGAATCTATCTGAAAAACACTGTTCTTTTTTCAACCCATGTGGTAGAAGTAAGCACAAGCAGTAAACTCTTCCCTCAAATATTTCCTTGCCATACTTTCAGTACTCATTCATAATGGTAGTTTTCCTATTCAAGGAAAGAACCCAAGAATCAAGGAAAGAATCACGGGAGAGCATCCTATTTAAAGAATATCTCACTTCAAATTAATTTTCTGAAAAGATGTTCAAGAAGAACAAATATCAGGAGAATTTCAGTTTCTAACATTGCCACCACATAAGGGCCTTTTTTCGTTTTGATGGATTACTCTTATTTCTTTGTCTTCTTTTATTGTTATAATTTTCTTTACAAATTAGTCATAATATCTGATGAGGTCTAAATACAGAACACTGTTTTAGAAGTTAGGACTTTATATGGGAGTGTTTATGGTACTTTCATTCTCCCAAGAATCTTCTAATTCAGAAAATCTTACTTTAAGTATCATTCATTTACCACAAAGGAAAGAAAAAAAGAAACAACAACAAGAAAACATCCCTGGAAAATTCTTGGTTTCCTCTACTCAAACCACAGGGGTCTAGGAAAAAATAAAAATCTCTGAAATGGCTTAAATTTTTTTTGTTGTTGAAGTTATTTATGACTTGGTAGAAGTTGGCTCTGTGGTATGTGTGCAAGCAAGATTTTGCAGTCTATGACTTTTTCCCAGGGTGTTTTTTTCTTTTGAAGAGAAGATGACGTTTCTCCAGATGTTTTCCCGGATAATTATTAAAAAAAAAAAAAAAAACAGAAAAAAAATAGCGGAGTGTTTTTTCACTCTAAAGTAGGGCAATATAGCATCTCAGAGCAATCTGTATACCAAGACTCCATATACTAACACTCCTCCATTCAGTTCTAAAGTAGGGAGGACCTGTACCTTGCAGAGTTTGGTCGTAAAGCTTTGCTGACTGCAAGTCATACTATGTGGCTCGACTCTGCTACAACATTTCCCATCGTTCCCTTTCATCATTACTCCCTGTGTCTATGTGCAACTCAGGCTCACAATCACATGACAAAGTGGGGGGCAAGGTCATGTTACCCAGTCAGTTCTCCAAAACATTCATTTCAAAAAGGAAACAGCCAGTCCCTGACACTCAAGCGAGAGCTTACTATCTATCTTTTCCCATCAAAAGGTCAGTAGAGGACATGGTTGCTACATCGCTACAATTCTTTTTACATGAAGTTTTCCATTTATGTAGATTAAGGGAATGCGATTGCAGAGCTTTCTGAAATTGTCAAGATATCAGACATTGGAATTTCCTTAAAAGATTTATCCATTAATTGAATCACTTGCATACTTAAAAAACTGCTCAGTAAGAAGAGATTCTGCCATTATAATGTAACCTTTTCAGTCAAATTGGTGCAAGAAAAGAAAAATATTACAGTGGCTCAAAAATCTGATGAAAAATGGTGTCACCTTTATAATATCATTTGACACTGCAAATGCCACTTAAGGGAGCCTGAAACTCTTTTCTGCAGGGTTAGTATCTTCCTCTCCAAGTCAATGAGCAGACTTTCGATGACAATACGAATATCCACTGGTATCTACTGCTCACATTTATTTAACGCTTGAATATGTATCAAACATTCTACTTGGTATTTATGTGCATTATCTCTGAAAAGGTACATCAACCCCATGAGGAAGGTATACGATTATCTTCATTTTATAGATCAGGAAACTGAAACAGAGAGATTAGCTCCCTTGCCCAAGGTCTGCAGCCAAGGTCACACAGGGTCTGTAGGGCAGAGCTAGGATTGAACCCCAGTCTGACCACAGAGCCATCACACATGGAACCCAAGTTTGACCACAGAGTTCTCCAACATTGTGCTATTGCACCTTCTCGAAGAACAAAAGCCTCCTTACGTGCTAAGTATCAGGGACCAAGCATTATCATTTTTAATTTCAGGGTGAAATACCACCTGGAACTTGTCTTAATAGTTTTCTAAAGATGCTCTTAAGCTGGATCTACATAAGCATAAGCAAAATGCCTGGTAAATAAAGATTCTGAACATAAGTAGTTTTTGAAATTCTGGCCAGAAACATTACTTTCCCCCCAACACAATATTGGGCTGGCATTATTTTTCCCATTTCCCTTAAATATAACCAAAGTATGGGACTTTGACCAATTGAAATTTTGTACCATCAAATTTTGCTGTGGCTTTTACTGAGGAAAGTACAGCCCTACAATTTCACAGAAACATTTTCCTGTTTTGCTGGGGAAAACGTCTTACCGCTGTATGTAAGAGTTATTCACACCGCGGTGATCCAAATCATGGCTTAGTGCAGCAATCAGCAACGCGAGTACCTCCAGGTCAGACAGCTTGTTCTGCATAACCAGACATTGGAGGTAAAAGAGAAAGAAACAAACTGGTAAACTGCATTATACTACCTCTTTGCAGTAATCATGTATTTTTTTCTGTTTTACATATGCTCTTTATAGTCAAGAGGACTCAATCAAAATCTTATTCTGCAGAGAATCAGATGTAGTTTGTTACTGAAGGTGAAGACATTCCAAATGCCACTTATCAATAGAAAAAATCAATAATCTGTCCACTTATAATAAATATTAATTCTCAATTATGTATATGTGGAATAATCATAAAATTCTTAATGGTTTTCTTTCTGATTCTTAGTTCCCTGAAGACTCTGCTGCCTTTACTCTTTGCAGCAAACAATTGCAGACAATGTGAACATGAAGCAAAACAATAGGAAAAAAAAATAGTTAGGAATGAAAATTTGGCTTTAAAAGACTATATTAGATAGTCCAAAGGCAAATGAGGGTTATTTTTAAATATCTGCCATTTGTATTATCTACACTTAATTAGCAAGGAAAAAAAACAAGTTGAAATTATTATCAGATCTATTCTGGAATTCAGTGCTCTAAATAGGTTTGACACACACACAAATCATCATTTTGTTACTTCTCATAAAAAAGCAAGGCTAGTCTAGTATTTTGAGGTGATAATCCTTATGTTCTTACTGTACCCAAAAGAAGAAGCTTATTTCTTTTTTTTTCCAAAGATTTATTTTTATTTATTTATATATCCCCCCCCCCTTGCTGCTTGTGCTCGCTGTGTTCATTTTTGCTTTGCATTTTTCCGTGTCTGCTTATCTCCCCCTGTTGCATCAGCTCACTGTGCGGCGGCTTGCCTTTGCCAGGAGGCCCTGGGAACCGAACCCGGGGCCTCCCATGTGGTAAACCAGAGCCCAACCAATTGAGGCACAGCTGGTTCCCAAAGCTTATTTCTTATAAATGTTTGTTACCACAGCAAAATACTACTGGATATTTTGTATGCCTTCTTTGATAGCAGCGACCCCTTTCAGTTCTAGCCAGTTAAAGTGTGCATGCTATGAAAGTAGAGACAGAGAATAGTATTTTTAGAACTTACGTAAAAAAAAGAAGAAAAGAAAAGCAGGGAAGTTCTGAATTAAAAAGTTATATGATGGATCCCTAGAATCACTTAACTAGAATAACCAGCTGATTCTCACTGAAGGTAGAATCTAAGGACGGTGATTATGGATAAAATTTGGCCTGGAAAGGAATGAATTGACTGTATTCTACATTGGTCTTCCCTGTAAATAGTATCCAGTCAATGTATTTGAAACCAAAACACTTTCCATTAAACTTGTAAAATGAACTGAGTGCTCCAGAGAAAATGTGATAGTGAACCCTGGACTGACTGACTCATGAAGCAAAGCTCAGGGCTTGGGTGGTTTAGAGGAATCCTACTCTGGAACATGTTGAATGTGAACATGAGATAAAGTGATACTTTTTCTTATTAAAATAATGTAGAGTATTCCTCTGAAATAAATATTTATTTGCACAAAGACTAGGTATAACATGGAGTTATTTTAAAGATTTAAAAATATGCCATAAATAGTATACAAAAGAAAATTAGCAATTAAGTATTTTGCTAACTCTCTTTAATAAACAAAGTATAATTTATTATGTAAATGGAAGTAAATATTATTCTCAATTATCATTAATGCACATTAAAAAAAAACTTGGAAGACTATGCTGTAAATTTTCTTAAATATATGAACAGCTCTAAAAAGTACCTGAATTTTGCCTGTTTTTAGAGCAGCAAACATGCACTGAGCTGTATTAAAGGCATGTCTCCAATTATGATAGGCAA
>PVKH010002186.1:0-27902 GCA_004027955.1 Chaetophractus vellerosus
AAAGCCGCGCCTGCGCAGTGACCAAGTCTCGGCGCGTCGCCGCAACGGGGGGGAAGGGGAGATATGTAATAAAATAAATAAATCTTTAAAAAAAAAATAAAATAAAATAAAAGCTAGCTGATATAATTATGAATAATGCATTTCTTTTGCCCTGAGAAGCTCCTAGTCTAATGACAAATGCTCATACAGACAACAAGGAAGTCTGTGACGATCTGGTGAAGAATGCATTTAGGAGACCGAAGTCAGAATGAGGAAATGCTGCAATAAAATTAAAGATAAATTTCCATGATATTATAGATTAGAATCGGTAGTTTAACAATTTTTGATGTAGGAAATGTAATCTACGAATGAGTTGTTTGTTTATAGAAGTATGGTTCATAACAATGAACAAAAAATTGAAGGATAGGAAAGCTATTTAGATGATGTTGACTTTATTAACTTTCTAGCAAATACTCACGATGTATATATAGATGCTACTAACAGTCTAAAGAGTGGAAAGAATGCCACATCTGAAGTGAAAAAAAAAAAACTGATGTGATGAATCCATTTCCTGTTTTCTACAGCTTTATCTTGGAGAATTTGAAGTAGTCACTCATCAGCGTGATTTGTTTTACTGAGGCTATCAATATGTTGTTACCGCGGAGGACAGACTTTGGAATAGAACTGGGGGTCATATAATCCACCTGTTCTCTCCTTCTTTTTTGTGAATTTCAGTATAAGACTCTAGAAAACTAATGTCTGACTTACCCTCCACACACACATGCTTTGAAGTAACTTTTAGTTTTCTGGCATTCTGTGATGCTTTCCTTTAAAAATATTCCGTCAGTTGTTCCTCTAATCATAAGTAGCTAATGGTAATTTTCCTTTTATTTAATGCTATATATCTTTTACAAATGCCATATCCTTACATTCTGGGACCTGACATGGAGTAAAACTTCGGCACGAATTCAGTGTTAGAGCAAATATTTAGAAGGAAAAGACAACAGAATTGAAGCCTGGGGTCAGAGAAATAAGGGGTAGCAGTTCCTTTTCTGGAACCATGTTTCCACCATATATTTAATTGGTATTTGCATGAAATAAAATGACTCTTCCTTCAAACTGAAATAACTTCATTATATTTTTAGTTTAATACCTAGTAAAAGAACTAACTGAACTTCTACCTTATGTCATTATGTTTTTTATAAACCTGCATTTGTTAGACTTTCTACCATAATCTGCAAAGTTAAAAAAAATATTCAAAGTCTGATAAGAATAATAATGACTATTCATGTAGGTCTTTGAAATTTACTTGAAATTATGTATTTTATAATTACTTCAAACTTTTTGTACTTTTCCTCCTGTAATCGAGTATTGAAAATACCTAACTACGTAGTACCTAGAATGCTTTTGCTATTTTAAAAATTTGACTGACCTTATCAGTCAACGCAGTGAATAATGAACCAAATCAATAAAAAATGTTCATAAAGAGACAGACATTAGTTTATTCACTTGGAAGAATTTTTAAAACTATGTGCTTGTGAGTGGGTGGGTAAATAAAGAACTTCAATGTAGTTAATACAAAATCTGTTTCCTTAAAGTAACACATTGCATGTGCCTCTCCATCCTGTACTCCAATCCAGCTCTTCATCTAAGGCCTCTTGCTTCAAGAAAAGTTACTAATAGCTAACTTCCTACACTCTTAAGAGCTGCTCCTTCTTATCTCTACACCCTTCATCCCTGCCCCCAAATAAGTTGCTAAATTCTGCTGATAAACCATTGAAATATCTTTTTAATCCATTTGTTTGTTCACTCTTTCTTCTTGATGTCAATTGTTTGTGAGACCACTGCACATTTCTCTTGGAATTTCTGTTGTAGTTGCCTGTCTGTTCTCCCAGTCATCCCAGTCTTAAATCTACCCAAATGAAGCAGAGCTATCTTCTAAATAACAAATTCCATCTTGTTGCTTCCCAGCTTCCAGCTTTTCAATGGCTTCCCAACACCTTCAACATAAAGCCCAATGTGATATGCTACATTTTTTTTTCTGTAACCTTATTTCTCCCTTCCCAATGGAAACATTGCATACTACAGCCACAACTCAAGTTCTTTCAAATCCCTTGAAGTCAGAGACATTATCTTATACAATATTGTATTCCCAGAATCTAACATAGTACTTGCCAATTAGTAGGTTTTCAAAAATAGCTGCTATTTTAAATTTTAGATTGATAAATACAGCGTTTTTTGTTTTTTGGTTTTTTTTTGCATATGGGATCCTCTTTTTCCTTTCAGTTTAGATTTTAAATAAGTTTAGATTGCTATCAAAGTTACTTGAAAATGTCCCAATATTTAGATCCTCTGGAGCCTGAAATACAGGTAATGGATGCATCTGGTCAGCTGTCAGTTTTGATTTTGCTCAATGCAAATCGGCAAATAGAAACACTTGTTCATTAAGGATGTGTATGTATTTTTCTTCTTGGTACCTGAAAAATGACAATCAACTCTTCATTTCCAGAATTAATATTCCAAAAAATGACTGCCAGTGGATGAGAAATGATTTAGTAGTGTGTTTCCTTCACTTCTACATTGTTATGGCAAATAGAAGGTAAAAGCAGTTAAGTATGAAAAGAAAATGAAGTTAAGAATGAAAAAAAAAATTTTAACTTAGCATGATGATTTTGTTTTCCAATAATCCTCCTTGTTAAACTACTATCTCAATAGGAAAATGTGACATACTCCAAAACTGTAATCAATGTTTATTAGAAAATTAGATGTTGAAGCATAGGATCCTGAAACATGACTGACATGAAGAGATTCTTTCAAGTTGGCAATACAGAAATTATCAAAATACAATTGAATAATATTTCTTCTGAGATATGCTCATCCTATATCAGCAATAGGCAGTTTATCATGTGTGCTTCTCGTTTGCAGTTATGGTATGTACTAATAAAATGTACCTTATCAAACCGAAATACCTTATTGTGTGTTCATGGGAGTTAAACACCTTATGAATAAGGACTTTATCTGGCAACTCAGTCAAACCATTGTTATTGCTTCAACTAAAAGAGGAAATGGAAGTATCGAGTCACAAGAGAAGATTATTATTTTTGTCAGACTTTAGGTTTATATCATGGTTTGTAGAAGCTGTAACACTTTCCTATGAAGCACTTACAAAAATTGAGAGCATTCAATCACAATATTGAGATACAAACTCATATTCTTTGGTAGACAAAATCACACAAAACACCAAGCCCGAACTGTTCACAATAAATAGCGAAAGTATTTGAGTGCATTGGCTCTTTCAACAGAAATTTATTTAGTGCTGTCTATGTGCTAGGCACTTTGGTACATGCAGGAGATACTGTAGTGAACAAAACACTGCACGTTCTAAAGGGCTCCTTGTGAACAATTCCATGACCACATTATGTGTCAGACCCTGTAATCGTCATTGTAGAGGTGAAGAAATAGAGATAAGGAAGGCAAAGTAAGATATGTAAATTCCAAGCTACAGAGCCCAAGTCAGCCTGCAACACATGATCTTATCCTTTCCACTGTGTTGCTTCTGTTAGGGAGGTTGTCATAACATTAGATTGAATAGTGTGGTAAAGACAGAAGACAGACTACAGTGAATTGACAGTGAGAAAAATATAGGTAAGTAGTTATAACGAGGGTAGATTATACTTTCAAGAAGTTTGGCAGCAAAGAAGAGTTCTGTAGTAACTAATAGGCATGGGGCAGACTTGTTTTTTCGTTTTATTTTCTTGTTTTCTTTTTTAACCAGGGAAAAACTTATTTGTGTTTGCATGGCTAGCTAGAGGAGCACAGGAGAAAAATATTGATATTATGGGAGTGAAAGGGAAAAATTGATCAAGAATACTTGGTAGCAGAAAGGAAGTTAAAATGTATACATGGAATTGATTTTAAAGGACAAGTAATTTAAACTATCTACAAATATATGCTCATCATAAAATATTCAAATAAGAGAAACATATAAAGGGAAAAGTCTTAGTCTACATACTTCATTTCCTATCACCCTAAATGTCACTGCTATCCTTAAAGCAACTATGAATAACACTTTACTGTATAGCTTTCCAAGCATTTGTGTGTATGTGTGTTTAAGTTTTGCATAAAATGACTCAGAAGAATGCATTTTTTGTGATTTTCCTGTCTCTCATAATGTTTGACATTTTTCCATATCAGTACACGTGCATCTATTATATTCTTAATAATTTTAGAATAATTTTAGATTTACAGAAAAATGGTGATGCTAGTACAGAGATCCCCATACGCCCTACACATGGTTTCCCCTATTATCAACATCTTTCATTAGTATAGTACATCTGTCACAAGTAATGAAATGATATTGATACAGTATGCTTAACTAAAGTCCATACTTTATTCAGTTCCAGGCTCCTTTTCAGGGTACCACATTTAGTAATCATGTTCACTTGGGCTCCTCTTGGTTGTGTCACTTTCAGACTTTCCATTTTGAGGGGAGCTGGCCAGGTATTTTGTAAAATGTATTCCAATTGGGATTTGTGTGATGTTTTTTTCTCATGATTAGACTGGGTTCATGTTTTTTTGGGGAGTTATACCACAGAGGTCAAGAACAATCCATATCGTCTCAAGGGCATACACTATCAACCACACTTATCACAGTGGATGCTAAGCTTGAGCACCTGGATGAGGTAGGGTTTGTCAAGTTTCTCCATTGATTACTCCTTTTTCTCACTTCCAATTTTCATACTGTAATCTTCAGAAGGTAATTGCTATATATAGCCCACACTTAATAGGGGGGAGTTTTGTTCCACCTCTTTGAGGGCCATGTATCTACATAAATTATTTAGAATTCTTCTGCACAGGGTTATTGTCTATTCTTATCCACTTATTTATTCAATAATTTATTAACATCAATATGAACTCTTGGGTATTAATTTTATATTTTGGGTTATAGTCCATAGTACTGTATTTATTATTTTATTCAAATTGCTCTAGCTTGGTCATTGGAAGTTCCTTCAGTTGACTCACTTGCCCTTTGGCACACCTCTATCATTGTGTATTTTGTTTGTTTTAACTCTTATTTCCTGGCACTATAAGATGCTTTGGCTTATCTTGTATAGTTTCTTTCCCTGTCCTAGAAGTAGCTATTTCTCCAAGAAACCCTGGCTCCTTTTAATGGAGAATACTATTAGGTGCTAGGTGTACTTGTTGCTACTTGGGTATCATTACTTCTAGGCTTTGTCAGCTGACTGAGCAAGGAAATATATGTGTGCATACTAACCTATGTACATTCAGACATATGTAAATATTTCATGTGTACCCATCTCTGTCTATATTAAGATAAACACGAGTTCATACTCATACCCTCAACTCTAATCCATTACCATAGGGATCATTCTAGCCACTTCCCCTTACTTATTTGTAACCTCCCACTCCAACAGTGAGAAATCTGGCTCCCACCATCTGCCGAACTCTTACTTAATTGCTCAATTCAAATATACATGTATAATGGTTTCAGAATTGCTAACCTGTATACATGTTGGAAATAACCTGTTCAGCCAGTCTACAGCGTGTATGTACACTTCCTTTTACCTTTGGTCTTACAGACTCCATGCATTCCCAAAGTTACTTACATCAGCACATTTCCCTGAAAAACCCTTCAGTGAAGTTATTTCAGACATTGTGATATAGTTTGTTGCATTCTGCATTCCATCATTGGATTTTTCTGATCTCCTAAATATATATATATTTGAATTTGGATGCATTAAGGTTCACTTTTTGTGTTGTGATGTTTAATGCATTTTGACAAATGCATTGTGACAAATGCATTGTGCCAGGTATCCACAATTTGCAGTGTCATACAGAATAATTTCACCACCCTAAAAAAATCCACCGTGCTTCTCCCATTCACCCTCCCTCTCACACCCCCAAGCCCTGGCAAATTCTGATATGTTTACTTTCTCTATAGTTGTGCCTTTTTCCAGAATTCTGCATAAATGGAACCATACATTATATGGCCATTTCTGACTGGCTTCTTCCATATATCAGTATGCATTTAAGATCATGCATGTCTCTATGTGGCTTGATAGCTCTTTCTTTTTATTGATAAATTATAATCCATTGGACGGATGTACCATAATTTGTTTGTTCATGCATTTATTGAAGGACATTATGGTAAACCTGTTTAGCTTTGTAAGAATCTCACAAAAGTGGTTTTCAAAGTGGCTGTATCAATTTACATTCCCACCAGTTATGTGTGAGAGTTCCCATATTTTGTTTCCTTGTCAACAGTTGATTTTGCCAGGTTTTTGGATATTAGCCATTCAAATAGGTGTAGTAGTACTCAATTTTGTTTTAATTTGCAGTTCCCTAATAACAAATGATGTTGAGTATTTTTCATATGCTTATTTGCCACCTGTGTGTCTTCTTTCATGAGGTGTGTGTCTATCCAGATCTTTGCAAGGAATATCATTTTCCATTATTTTAGATAAGAAATGAAGTGCATTCACTGGGTATTATCACAGTATATCAACTGTGAACACTGAGAATCCCTGATATAAAGACCACATGAAGGCAGAAAGAAGCCATTGCATATTTAATGTTCTAGTTGATGAGTCCTTTATGACTGATGAATAACCACCATGTATGGAAAGGTGGTCCTATTGGAAGCACACATATAAGGCTGTCAGAAGAAAATTATACCCAACAAGAAATTCTGAGCCACCCAGTCAACTGAGTTAACATAAAGTGACACACGCCCAGCTGTGATAACTCCTTCATCCAACAACACACAGTACCAAATAGGATTACTTTAATAAGTATTAATATTTTAGTCTATATAAACCAGTTAGTAAAACAATGACCAGAGTTTAATTTAAATATTTTAAGGATGGAATATAACTTCCTTAATATTTATGGAAAATCTGAAAACAACAATAAAACCAGATGTAAGCTTAATTTTTAGCTTAAATAAAATGAGTTTTACTAGAAATTGAAGGATTGGACAAATCAAAAGAGGGAAAATAACTGAAGTACTTGATGGAATATTTATTTAATGGTAGAGATAAACAGTGACTATTCAAATAAGTAAATCTACACTAGAAAGAGTCTTGGGCTGTTTCCCAGAAGGATATAATATTCTTAAGACTATGTCAGTAATTAATTGCTATATATTTTTATAAAAAGATTAGTATAGTGCTGTAAATATAAACTCAAGAATGCACTTTAATAGATGCATAAAAAGAATGGACATGGTGCTAGTTAACACAATACATTTTGTATAAAACCTTACTGACCTATTTCACTTGTAGCAACTTAGCATAATACTATCTAATAAGACAAGTATAGCTCTGACAGGCAATAACCAAAGGTGGAAAACAGCACAAACATGTCATGTAACTTCTCAAAACAAAACCAGTTTTATATGTGCTCACTGAAAATTGTACTAAAATGGGTATTTATATATCATGTTTGGTAATTATTTAGAAGAGGTTTCAAAAACATTTGCCATATAGAAGTATAAAAATGTACGCCATATAAAAGTACTCTGTATCCTAAGTGAAGCTGTCATGCTATATCCACTCATTACATGCCCCAAATAAGAGTAAATACATGTGATTGGATTAGAATATCATTAATAGTATCAATCTCCCTTGGAATGAGATGTGAACTTTCATATTCTTTTTTCATTATATCAGAGCCTGCAAAGTGCCTGGCACCTTACAGCCACACTCAAGAAATATGTTTGAAAGAATGAATACAAACACTACATCATATATTCTAATCAAATTTTAGTGCAGTAAGGAGATTTTAAAAGAGTTAGTGTTCATAATTCCCAATTTAAGGTAACACGCAGCTGGCATGGTGAAAGTGTCTCTCCAGAGTGATTTAGCATTTGTTTCTACAAATTGCTCAAGACCAATATTATGTTAAATTCTGAACTCTGGGATTCTGTCATCATAAGGGTATTTCAAATTAGTCTCCAACCTACTTAAGGTTGCCTTGAGGTTTGAGTATCTCATGAAATTTTCTTGACCCCTAGAGCACTGAGTAGAGTTAAGATTCCTCACTGACTGGCAAGGAGAAATTTCTTAGCCCCATTCAACTCAGTGTGCTGCATTTATTCTCTAGCCTATCCAGCAACATTTTTTTTTTCCAGCAATCTGCTTCAAACAAACCCAAAATCTCATCTCTTGGCTCTACGATGAGGAGTACTATAACCCAAGCATCTTGATAATCTTAATATGCATAAAAAGCACTTGACAAAATTCAGTATAAAGACCCTCAGCAAATTAGAAAGAGAAGTTAATTTCCTCAACCTGATAAAACCTACAGTTAACATCATACAAAATGGTGAAAGATTGAATGTTTTTCCCTTAAAACAGAGAAGAATCAAGGATATCTGATCTCACCAATTCTATTCAACATTGTACTGGATGTTCTAGTCAATACAACAAGGGGAGAAAAAAAGATAAAATACATGTGGATTGGAAAGGAAGAAACAAAACTGTCTTTATTAACAGAAGTCATGATTATTTAGAAAATCACAAAGAATCTACAAAAAAGCTAAATTAACTAACACATGAGTTAATATATAAAAACTAATTGTATTTTTATGAATGAGAAAATATACTTGGAATTTGATATTTTAAAACATATTTATATTATATCAAAAATATAAGCATAGGTCTAACAAAATACATGCAGGTTTGTAGCTGGAAACTAAAAATTGTTGATGAGAAAATTATTGGAGTCTTAAAGCAGTAGAGAAATATACTATGTTTATGAATAGAAAGACTAAACATTGCTCAGAAGTTAATTTTCTATAGATTCAATGCAATCCAAATCAGAATTCCAGAAGGTTTTTTAAAGAATAAATTGGCAACATGATTCTAAAATGTATATGGAATTGGAAAATACAGGAAAAATCAAATTTTAAAAAGAACAAAGTAGGATGCTCATACAACCTAATTTCAATATGCACTACAAAGCTACAGGAATCAATATAATGTGAAATTAATGTAAGAAGAGACATACATCAGTGGAATAGAATAGAATCCAAAAGTAGATCCACAAATATATACCCAATTCATTTCCACAGTGATTGATTTTCAATGGTGAAAGAATTGTCTTTTCAAAAATTATTGCCAGGATAATTGGACTACCAAATTTAAAAAAAAAAAAGAAACTTGATTTTTATCTCTTATCATATACAAATATTATGTAGAAATGTACCGTAGACCTAAATGTGATACCTAAAACTCCAAAATTTCTAGAAAAAAATTAGGAGAAAATCTTTATGAAATTGGGTTAAGCAATGATTTCTTCAATAAGACAAAATATACATATTATAAAACAAAAAATCAAAAAATGGACATCATAAATATATTTAAAATATGCTCTTCAAAAGTCTCCATAAAGAAGATGAAAAGACAACCATAGAATGGGATAAAATGTTTCTAGATCATATATCTGATAAGGGAATTATATCCAGAATGTATAAAAATTCTTACCACTCAATATTAAGAAGACAAAATTCAGTTAAAAACGAGTAGGTATAAGATTTGAACAGACTCTTCATTGCCCACCCCCCAAATGATAAAGATGACATATGTAAAGATCCTCAACATCATTATTGTTTAGGAGGAAGCAAATAAAAAAATGAAATATCACTACATATTTATTAGAACATCAAAAATAAAAAATAAAGTAACCAAACCAATGTCTGGCAAAAATGAAAATAATTGGAACTCTTATACATTGGGGGTTGGGAATATAAATTACTACAGGCACTTTGGAAATGAGATTTTCAGTTTGTCTTATAAATTTATACATACATTACCATTTGACACAGCAATCCCATTCCTAGGTATTTTAGTTTCCTAACCTCTAAAACAAATAGCAAACAATGGGTTATCTTAACAACAGGAATTCATTGGCCCAAAGTTTCAGAGGCCAGAGGCTTGCTTCCCGTACATCCCACCAGGGGTAGGTATCTTCTGGCTGACCTACAATCTTTGAGGTTCCTTGGCTTTTCTATCACATTGCAAGTCACATGGCAGCATCTTCTTTTTCTCTTCTAGGTTCCTTTGACTTCCAGTTTCTGGCTTTTCCCCTTACCTTATTTCTGAGGCCTTTTCTATAAGGCTTTCAGTAATAAGATTAAGACCCATCCTGATTCAGGTGGGCCACACCATAGTTGCAGTAATCTTATCAAAGGGTCCTATTTGCAATGGGTTCACACTTGCAGGAATGGATTAAGATTCAGAACATGTTTTTTTGAGTACATAACTCCAATTCATCATGCTAGTAATCATCCAAGAGAAATGAAAGTGTCTGCCCACACCTTAAAGTCTGTATGCCATTGTTTACAGCAGTATGAAATACAATAGTCACATGTTGGAAACAACTAAAATGTCCATAAAATGGCGAATGAATAGACAAAATGGTGTACCCATACAATGGAATTCTACTAATTAATTAAACACAGAAGTGAATTACTAATATGTGGAACAACTAGAATAACTCTCAAAAGCATTATTCTAAGTGAAAGAAGAGAGATTCAAATGGTTTCCTAATACATGATTCCATTTATATGAAATTTTGGAAAGCACAAAATAAGTGGTTCCCTAGAGCTAGGTGTGGCATCAAAGTCCACCAGAGACATTTCTGGTATGACGGAAATGTTCTATATTTTTATTTTGCTGGTGATAGAATTACACATTTGTCAAAACTCATCGAGTTGTTCACTTAAGATGTCACCTTATGAAAGTAGTCCACAATAAAGCTAACTAAAATGATAACCAAAACATCTATCTGTGAAGGCCTATTTTGAGTCTGTAAATCACATCCAGATCTAACAAAGGTTCCCCTTTTCTGATTCCTACTTGTCATTTACAACCCCTCCCTATTTTTTGAGTACCTGTGGTTTCCCATTTCTTTCCTATGAACTCACCACAATATGTATAACATTGTTATATTTATCCAACACTTTGATTGTAACAAAAAATATCTTGTATTAGCTCAATTACCCATATCAAAAATAGTTTTATATGTACATATTAGCTCAATTATCCATGTTCCAAAATAGTTTTTATATGTGCATATTAATTTATACATGTTATTCATAAAAATGAATATATAACCATGACAACATTTTAAATAACATTGAACAATATGAAGTGAAAGGTAATCTACTTTTACTCCTTCTTTTCTCCATCAAATCCTTTCACTAGGATTAATTGCTATTAATAATTTAGTAATATGATTCCTAAGTTTTTACTAAATAGGATAACTATATATGTATTATTGGGCAACATATCTTTTTCACATAACATTTTGTCTTGGAGAACTTTCCACATCAGCATATATATATGTTACAATCTTTGCAATTATGGCATGTACAAAATGGAGCAAATAAATTAAAATTTATTTTTCCATTTTCTATTGTTGGGCACTTAAACTTTTTTCCAATTTTGAAAGTTTCCATTGGAACATGAAAATGGATTCTACTTGATATTTATTTCTAAAAATAGCAGATTAGTGAACAGGTATAGCATCTTGGGCTCTTCCTTATCCAACCGTATTGCCTACTATGAACTAGGTGCTGTGCCTATAAAGATGCAGATGAACCCTAGAAATTGTAAGGACACCTTGCTTCTTAAGCCCTGGATGAGACTGTCTCCAGCCTTCACTTCATATTTTCTGGAAACTCCTCCTCAAGATTTTGGCAAAATACCTGTAGGCTTATATATTTGTGGTCATCCTTCCTTCTGAAATTTTGCCTCTGTTGGTTTAGTTGAGTTTCAAAATTGTCTAACTCTTCCATATATATGGCTCTTGTCCTAGTTGTTTTGACCCAATATAACTCAGCATTTCCCATAATATTCATAAAAAAACAAACATCTTTCATAAGCCAGATGTATTTTGACAGAATTTACTGAAGTTTTACAGAGCCAGGGAGATTTATCTTTCAGCTCTTTACGGCATTGCAAACAATCTAAAGTTGCATGCTAGTCATTGTCTTAAAAATCCAATGTCCCTTGGTCAGCTCTGGGTTCCAGTTCCAGTTTGTTGTCATGTGGTGCAGGCCTCCTTTCTATTTCCTCTTTCTCTTATTTGTCTTTGCTTCCTTTCTCTCTTCCTTGTCCCTTTCCTTTCAGGAAAAAAAAAATTCTCCCGTTGCTCTATATGGAAAATTTATGCTCTCCATAACTAAATTGTCTGACAACACATTCCTCTCTGGACCCACATTGCAAATTCAAGGGCTGCACTAAAATTTAAATGTGGTCCATTTGTAATGGCCCCACCAAATTAAGTTAGTAGACAAAGGTGGCACTCTCTTTAATCTATTTGATTAAGGGGTAAGGCAGACAAACTCCTGTCTTCACAAAGCTCACAGTCTAATAGTGTACGCCCTATTGATGTATCGTGCAATAGAAAAAGAGTCATGGGAATGCTGAACAGGGTAGAATTAATTCTGCATTGAGGCATTATGAAAGCCTTCAAGAGGAAGTTATGGGGAGTGGATGTAGCTCAAGTGGTTGAGCACCTGCTTCCCATGTATGAGGTTATTAAGTCCTACGTTCAATCCTCAGTACCTCCTTTAAAAAAAGACAAGGAAGTTATAATTTAGGATGAGTCGTAGGGGAGGATGGTTTTCCATGAAGAGTCTTGGGTCCTCCCAGTCTGCAAAAATACAAATTGGGAGATACTGCTGATCAAGAGTCCTCACAGAGAACAGTCACTAGTTTCACTGCCTTAAATAATCTGTTATCAGCCTAATGTAGGGGGGTTCCACTATTATGGCCAGTGGACATAAATATTCAGGTCAACCAAAAACACAGGTCCAGCCTTAACAAAATAATTATCACTATATCTTTTCAATTATATAATTCTTAGCTTCCATTTTTGTTTAAATGTTATTTTGTCTGTTACCACCATCAGTGAGAATAAGCCTATGTATATAGTTTAAACATATTTTGAAGGGCCAAAAGTTTGGACCCTTTGAGGAATGTGGTAACAGAAGCAATGAAGGCATTTCTGGGTCTGAAAGATAAGGCAGCTGTCTATTTGATCTGAAGACATGACAGTGAAAAGAGAAAAAAGCATGAGGAGGAAATTAAGGAACATGAAGAAACGAAAGTTAAATCAGACATGCCAATCACTCCCTCTTTGCTGAAACCACCACCATCATCGATTAAAGTAACTGCACTTGGAGAGCCGATGTGGCTCCGTGGTTGAGCTCCATCTTCCCACATACGAGGTCCCGGGGTTCAATCCCCACCTAGCACAAAAAAAAAAAAATGCACTCCACTATATTACTAGAAGAGAATGATGCTCTTGAACTAGGAACACTGTCCATGAAATGCCTGGGAGAAGAAAAAAATTAGAACAACTATTAAAATATAACAAAAAAAGCAACTGTAGAGGAAAATATGAATCAAAACATCAGCTTGATAAAAGTATCCTCTAACAGGTATTTGAAGATGATCAAATTTAGAAAAGTTAACATTGAAACAATATTTTCATCTAATATATTTTACAATTCTAGGTCTTCAATCACTTACTGCACTTAGTTTTCCTATCTCTTTAGCCTCCTTTAATCTAGAAGAGTTTCTCAGCCGTTTTTTTTTTTTAACTCTTGAAAAATTCAGGCAAGGTATTTTATAGAATGTTCCTTAATTTGGATTTGACTAATGTGTTCTCATGATTAGACTCAGGTTGTTCAGCTCCAAGTGGAATACTGCAGAAGTGCTCTGGTATCCTTTGCAGGTAATACATCACAAAATACACGGTGTTCAAAGCGTCACGTTAATGAGGATACTCTAGATCATGAGGTCAAGGTGATCTTTGCTTTCTCCACTGCTTAGTTCCTATTTTTCCCCTTGGAACTAATCATCATTCTGTGGTAAAACACTCTGAGAACATGCAAGCAGAATGCCCCGCCTCCTGCTTTCTCCTATAAATAGATTATCCCCTGATATGTCTTGCCTGAACCAACCTTTACATGATGGGCACAAATTGTGATTATTTCCCCACTCCATCCTTTTTTCCACATTATCACTCAGCACTCTAAATTAAGAAATTACCCTCTTTTTCCCTCTATTTATTTAATCATTCATTTATTTATTTACTTATTATCATACTAAGCTCAGGAATTACTACTTTAATCAATGGGTTATAATACATTGTGGTCCTTGTTTATTTTGATGCTCAAAATTTCCCCAGCTTTGGCTAGTGGGAGCCTCTTCAAACTATTTTCTGTGCCCTTTTGACATACATGTACCCATTATTTTACTGAGTACTTCCTTAATTTCTGATTGAAAAAAATATGTCCAGTTTCATCTTGTTCTTGTCTTGTCCCAGCCCTGGAATCAGATATTTCTCCAAGGGGTTCCCATTCCTTTTAGTAAGGCCTGGTAATTAAAAAATAAACAATCTTGGAACATAGTTTGCTTATTACTACGGGGGGAGTCAGTTCTTCATTTTGTGGGGTAATATAATATAATATAATATAATATAATATAATATAATATAATATAATATAATATATATGAGACAAATATAGTCTATCCCTTTATTCACATAATTGATACAATTTACTTCTTAAAACCATGCCCCTATTTAAAACTTATGAGAGAAGATACAGAAACAAGGAGAGAGAGAGAAAGAGAGAGAGAGAGAGAGAGACTTCTAGGGATCTTTCATAAAGTCATTTCTGGAAGCAATGCATAGAGAAGCAAATAACCTTGGATGCATTTTTTTTCCTAGCTCCTAAACATAAACATCTCCCATTTGTGTCTGTAAGGATGTTTACGTGCAGATGCCTCCCTTCAGCAATGCTTATATGTGGTGAGAAAATAGTTTCCAATGTTTCTGCACCCATTTGCTTGTCAATGCCTCCCTACATTTTACTGGATCCTAGAGGATTCCCTACCTAGGCCCAAAATCTATTTTGCATTCACTAAGCTATAGGAGTGAAATTGTAAAATAGGATTGAAGGGATAATCTTTGAGTAACTGGTAAAAAAATGCTCAGACCACCCCAGAGAAAAATGAACACTCTATATAGATTATGTTATCATGCCCACAGATCACAGTGATGAATGAGACTCCACGGAGAAGACTTGAATAGTGCACTGTTCTGTGAGCAATGCACTTGCCATCTTAAGATAGCCAGGCACTCATAGGACTTAAATCAGGCAGGATTTTACAGGATCCGTGATATAGTCCTTTTAAAAACCACTTTAGACAGTCATTTGGGT
This sequence comes from Chaetophractus vellerosus, assembly GCA_004027955.1. Taxonomy (NCBI): domain Eukaryota; kingdom Metazoa; phylum Chordata; class Mammalia; order Cingulata; family Chlamyphoridae; genus Chaetophractus; species Chaetophractus vellerosus. Next base: position 15,239 of record PVKH010002186.1, read on the forward strand.
TTTCATTTTATTTTCAGCAAGTGCAGAAGAGGTGGGAAACACAGCTTAGCTAGAATGGAGTAAAAAAAGATTTGATACTTTCTTTGATACTCTTTACGATAGAATTTATTCTTTAATGAATAGCATTATGAGAGAAAATAAGGTTGTGGTTGAATATAAAGCAATTTAATGTTCACTAAATTTAGAGCCTGATAAGTTATGATAAGGTTATTTATAGTATTTTTGGAGATAGCAGTAGTATGTTTTTTTATTCTATAGCTGATGTTACTCTCATAATTTCTGAGATTTTTACATAAAATATTGTATTGCACATATGAAAGGATATTATGCAAATTTGTAAGCTTATGGTGTAATTTAATATGAAGCCCAATTCTCTACTTATATACAGAACTTATGTGCTGTAAGCAGACTGATAAATATTGTCATACTGTAGTTATTACAAAGTCATATTGTAGAAATCCCTATTATTATCTATTAAAGAGGGATAAAGATCTGTGGTTGCATAGAAGGTCAGAATTTCACAAGTCTTTTATGCCTACAAATGGCTGATATATAAACTTTTTTTTCCATGCATACTTTCCCTATTCTTTCTTCTTCCATCTGAGTTGACAAGTAGTTAGCTTAATGTTCTTTGCTGTAGGCACAGACCAGAGGGGTTGGTGTTGGGCCCTAAGAAACAAATGCCCTGTAAGTATTATTGACTTCTGTTTTAGAGAAACTCTAATCCTGAGGGGACACTAATTTATAGATAAATATAAAGTATATGAAGAAACCTTAAAGGAGAAGGTTTCACAGTGATTAAAACAGACCAAAAAAACCTGGAAGAAGAGTATGAGAGAAAGCAGAAGACTTAGTTTTTCAAGAGAAGGGCCCTAAGAAACAGGTGTGAATCCCAGGGACTGTTGCCAAGTGGGTAATCTATAGTAGAACCATCTTGAGGCTCACCAGGGGATCACTCATTCCATCACTCATTCTTTTGGTGAAGATTTGAAATTCTTTGCAGCAAGCTCATGTTGATTGACCAGTAGAATAAATGGTCCATGTGGACTTGTCTTCTAGCAATATTCAATTCAGTAGTAAAGGTTGAAAAAGAAAGATGAGTACTTGAACACTTTCTGGGCTGAACAGAGCTAAATTTACCAAATTAAAATTTTTTTCAGTCATTATTCCTTCATATATCATTTTCTGTAACCACTGTTTTCCCTTTTCCATTGGGTAATCCAATTACCCATATATTATGGCACTTAAAATTGTCCCACAGCCCATTGATGCTGTTAATTATTTTCAGTCTTTTATTCCTTTCTGTTTTATTTTCGATCGTTTCTATTGATAAGCATTTAAATTAATTACTTTTTTTTAATGCAAAGGCTAATTTGCTCTTAATATCATCCATTGTATTTTTCATCTCAGATATTTTAATTTTTATCTCTAGAAGCTGACTTCAGTCTTTTACACAGGTATACTTTGTTATAGTGTGCCTCATTTTATTGTGCTTTGCAGATATTGCTTTTTTTTTTTAAATTGAAGGTTTATGGCAACTCTGTGTCAAGTACCATCAGCACTGTTTCACCAACAGCATATGCTCACTTCATGTCTCTGTGTAACATTTTAATTAAGGTGTGTAAATTGTATTTTGTGGCATAATGCTATTGCATACTTAATAGACTACAGTATATTGTAAACATAACTTTATATGCACTGGGAAACCAAAAACTTCATGTGACTCATTTTATCATGATATTTACTTTATAGCGCTGGTCTGGAACCAAACCAGCAATAGAGGTATGATTGTATATCTCCCATGTCTCTCCTTCCATATTTTCCTCTCCTTCCCAAATGCAGATATATAATTATAAAAACTGTTTTAATGTTACTTTTTAGTTCCCTAGCAGTTAAAAACAATTACCATACAATGGGTTGGCTTAACAACAGGAATTTATTGACTGAAGGTTTCAACGCCTAGAAGGCTTGCTTCTTCCCTGGCCAATATCTTCTGGATGGTATGCAATCTTTGGGGTTCCTTGGCTTTTCTGTGACATGGCAATGCACATGGCGACATCTTCTTTCTCTTCCATGTGACATTGGCTTCCAAGTTTCTTGCTTCCCCTGTGGCTTCAGCCATATTGGATTAATGCCCATCTTCATTCAGTTTGGACTCACCTCAGCTAATAGCATCTTCAAAGGTCCTAATTACAAATGGGTTCACACCACAGTTCCAGGTGTTGGGATCTGAACATGCTTTTCTTGGGGAACATGATTCAATCACCAATAGTCATTGTCAACAAATTCTATCAATAGTGCCTTTTCTGGGTTTATTTCTATTAAATTATTTTTCTCTTCATTATCGATCATATTTCCCTGTTTCTTTGCATGCCTGGTAAATTTTTATTGGATGCCAGACACAATATGAATTTTATCTTGTTTGTACTGGGTACTTTTGTATTTCTTTAAATATTCTTAAGCTTTATATTTGGATGCAGTTAATTTTTTTTAGAAAGAGTTTGCTCCTTTTGAAGTTTACTTTTAAGTTTTGTTTGATTGGTAACAGAACAGCTTTTAGTCTAGTTCTAATGTTTCCACATGGCTGAGACAACACCTTCTGAGTACTCTACCTGGGGTTAGGTTTTTTCCCATGCTGGCTAGTGAGAACACAAACTATTCTTGGTCTTTTTGTGAGTTCTGGGCATTGTTCTGCTTGCTCCTTTCCTGTGGTTCTTTCTTCACTCTCTCATGCATGCATTTATCAATATTCAGCTGAAGAGTCCGGTGAAATTCTTGGCAAATATCTGGAGCTCTACTTGCCTTGGCCTTTCTGAATTCTCATCTCTGTGAAGGAGAGCTAAATTTAATTATTTTTTGAGTGTGTATTATATTTCTCAATATCATTAACTTTCCTATCCATTAATTTCACATGCTGTCTCAGTTTGACTGAGCTGTCACAGAAGAGCAAACTGGTCTTGACTTAGACCATGGGAAATTTATCAGCTGATGGTTTTGAGGATAGAAGTCCAAAATCAAGGTATCGGCAAGGCAATACCTCTCAAATACTGCAGGATTTTCGTGCCAGTTTGTCTTAATTCTTGGGGTTCCTTGGCGATGCTTTCTTTTCAAAGCCTATAGCATTCTGGTACTAGCTTGTCTGAATTCTTGGGGTTCCTTGGCTTATATTTCTGCCTCCTGTCACATGAAGGTGGTCTTTCTTTTTCTCACTTCCTTGACTTCTCAGTTTTCTTTATAAAGTCTCTGAGTAATCTGGATTAAGACCCACCCTCATTCATTTGGGCCACACCTAACTAACAATAACATCTCCAAAAGGTCCCATTTATAATGGGTTCACACCCACATGGACACAGATCAAAATTAAGAACATGTCTATGTTGTGGTATATGATTCAATCTACTATATGTATCAACAAATTCAATTGTACAGAAAAGGCAAGTATTTAAAAATGTTTTGGAGATACTTTGGCATGTCTTAGGCATTTCTTAATTTTAGTTTGAAATTAGTAGAAATTGCTATTTATCATGCAATATCTATCTATAATATTCCCTGTGATAGTTGATTTTTTTTTTTTTACTTTTGAAGTTTTTTTTTTTAACAGATTCAGAAAAATAGGGATACTGTTTAGAATCCCATTCTATTCTTTCACTATCAAGGATTAGGATATTTAAATGGCAGAGGAATCATTTTTGAAACAAGAATTATTACACAGAAGGAAATCATGATTTTTTTTCTTTAAAATGTTATTCTCAAAGTTAAGGAAATGCTTCCAAACAATCCAGCTTACCTTAAGAATCTAATATAAATAAATATTAAAAAATTTGTCCTTCATTTATGTCTGAGTAAATATTACCTGTCAATTTTTCTTGTAGGCAAGAGAAAAAGAAGTTAAATAAAAATTCATCTCTACCTTTAAGAAATCATAGTTCAAGATGAGAGACAGAGGTACACAGACAAATACAGAACAAGGAGTTCTGTTATGAAATAAATAATTAGAGGTTGATATCAAAGAGCTGAGGAGCATTGCTTAGACTTGGCTAGGAAGGGTGGAGAAAGGGTCAAGAAAGTTTTCTGAAGATATTAACTCCATCTTGAGACAGGACCATGAATAGTATATGCAGGGCTGTAACGATGAGAACAGCAATATATGTATTTGTGTGTGCATAGAAAAGTTATAGGAAAAGAGATTTTAGCTATGGGAAGCAGCTTTATTGTGAGCTTTTTTTGTTAATTAAAACATCTGCAAAGTATGAATGATTAGATTTCTGATTTAGAACATGCATTTTGGGAGGAATCTGGAAAAGGAATAGGAAGGCCTAGTACTATCAGAAGACTTGGTAAATTCCAGATTAAGAATTGTGAGGATCTTAATCAAAGCATGGGCAGTGAGAACATAGAGGAAACCATGGATTCAAGAGCTGTTTAAGAGGTAAAATAGACAAGACTAGGTTATCAACTAGTTACGGTTAGTGAAAGGAAAAAGAAATGCAGGTTAGCGCCTAGGTTTCTGGCCTAGTTGACTTGGTAGGTGTGTGGGCACTTCATAAAAATAGGACACACAGGAGGGAAAAGACCAAGTTGGGCAGGGAACAAGGATGATAAGTTCAGTTTTCCACATAATGAAATTCAGATGCCTGTGGGACATCCAAGTGGGAATGTACAACTAGTGTATTTACTAAATACCTACCATATGTCAGGCACTTTGCTAGATTTTGGGACAGAAGGGGAAATAAGATGTAGTGTCTCCCATTGGTTTGGAAGACAAGAGATCTCAGGCACATATATGAGTTCAGTCTATAGTAATGTCTTAGTAATCCAACTACCAAACCTGAAAATTCTGAGGAGTTGTAAATGGAAAAGTTAAGAGGAGAAGAGCAATAAAATGAAGGTTTATATCCTTACTTCCATAAACAATATCCCTAGTCCATTTTCAGAGACTTTTGATGCTCACTTTTGCAACATTCAGGTGAGCACTGACCCTCAGCCAATCTTGGTTGCTTTGAAGAGACTGTTGGTAAAAATATGAACACTGAAGGTACTTCTAATGAGGCCTTAGACAGAAATGATTAATGTGTTATTGAAAACTCAAAGAAGCATGATCCTTCTTTTAAAGTGGCAAAGGACTTGGCAAAATTCAGTTCTAATTCTTACATCTGTCAGATGTAAGGCAAATTTTGAAAATGATGTGGTTGGGCATTTAGCTGAGGAAATCTCAGTCAAAGTGTTGAAAGTGGAACTTGGTTTCTCCTTGCAGCTTATAATAAAATGCAAGAGGAAGGAATAAGCTGAGAACTGAACCCCTGGGAATAAAGAAACCAGAAATTGATGGTTTGGAAAATTCTGAGCTTCCAGAAAGTGAGTCCCCAGAGAATAGGGCTCCATCAGATAATGGAGCCCATGAATATAGCCATTTCAGTGCAAGTCAGGACTGGAGGTACAGTTATCTTGGAAGGATTTGTGGAGAGTCTTATTGAGTAATGGTTTGGACCCCTGCATACTACATGCAAAACCAGCAAGTATTTTGTGAGATCTGTATGAACAGAACCACTGCCACTTGGACAAAAATGGACACAAAAGAGACAGATTAGAGGAAAAATCACTTCCACGGTAGAACCATGGAAGGTGAGGTCTGGACCAAAAACATCTTCTTGGGTCAAGAGAGTAGGCCAATCCATGTGTGTGAAAAGGGTGAGCCTGTCCTGGAACTTGGAGAGGCAGATCTTCTACCCCATTCAGGAAAAGTGCTACCACCCCAGTGTTCGCAGAGGTTGGAGTCTATTCCCTAGGGATTGCAGAGATTCTGGCCACCATTCTTGTTTTCTCAGAGGTTGGAGCTTTCACCCCAGTATTTGGGGAGAGCATGGACACTGCACAAGTACTCGGGAGGGTGGGGGCTGCCACTCCATCAGCCCCAGAAAACAAAACATCATTCCATAGTTGGCTCTCAGATCTTGAAATCTAATGGAGTATTCCCTGCAGGGTTTTGACCCCTGTTTTCCTTCCAATTTCTCCCTATGTAAATGGGAATGCTTATCTTATGCCTGTCCCTCTTTTGTATATTGGAAGCAGATAACTTGTTCTCTAGGTGTCACAGGTCCACAGATGGAGGGGAGCTGTGCCCCAGGACAGACCACCCATAAATGCTTTTGATGAGACTTTATACCTAGTATTATTTCCAAAATGATTGAAGGCTTTTGGAGTATTGTGATAGAATGAACATAAATGTATATGGAAAGATCATGTCTTTTGGGGGCCAGAGGTTGGAGTGTGGTGGTTTGAAGCTCTATGTACCCCAGAAAGTCATGTTCTAAAATCTAATCCATTCTTGTGGGTGTGAACCTTTTGATGAGGCTACCTCAGTTAAGGTGTGACCTACCTCATTCATGATGGGTCTTAATTTTCTTACTGGAGTCCTTTATAAATGGAATGGAGAGAAGGAGAGAGAAAGAGAGAGAACAAGCCACAGAACCAACAGATTCTGCCATGTGCCTTGCCACGTGGTTAGAGGAGCCAAGTATCACCAGCAGCTGGTCTTTCAGAAGAAAGCATTGCCTTGATGGTGCCTTGATTTGGACAGTTTTCAGCCTCAAAGAATAAGCTAATAAATTATCATTGTTTAAGCCACCCTATTTCATGGTATCTGCTTTAAGTAGCCTAGGAAACTAAAACAGCTGACTTAAGGGAATATCCTAAGGAATTTGAACTATGAAACAAGCATTAATAGCTGTGTTAGGAGCAGTAAAGGGAAGAATTGAAGTTATAGAATCCTCATTGATGTCACATGCAAACTTGAGAATTTCACTTAGATTCCAAATAAAGGGAAAAAAGAGATTAAAAGAGAGGAGAAAGAAAAGTACACACACACACATATATATATCCGAGGAACATAAAATCAGTGTCTCTGAAAAAGAAATAAGAATAAATGAAATTGGAGGGAGAATCCAATATAAGAAAGCTTTCTTGACTTAAGGCAATGCCAGAGTTTGTAGATCAAAGATCACTGAATACATAGAAACTAAATAAAAAGAGAACAATACCTAGATTTCAGATGATTCACCTTCTTATCCTTCTCACTGTGCTACTCCAGAAAAAGACACCAGGCCTCACTGGTGTCTTGGGTGAAATCTACCAAAACTTTGAAGAGATGATTTTCTCTATAAACTGTTTCAGAACATATGCAGAGAAGGAAAACCTGGAAATTCTGTTTGTAAAGTCAGTGTAACTTTGCTATTAAAAGCTGATAAAGAACTATTAGCAAACTGAATTGAGTAATGCATTAAAAAAGTAAAACATGACCAAGTGGGAGTCATAGTAGTGATGTGAGGCTAGGTTAACATTAGGGAAACTTTTCGGATAGTTCACCATATTAATAAATTAAAGAAGAAAAATCATAAGAACATCTCCAAAGATATCCGAATGCATTTGGAAACATTAAAAAAGCATTTAAAATTTATTTATTAATTTAAATAAGCATAATCCATTAGTGATAATTGTATTTCTTAACCTAACTGTGTTCATGTGTGCACACACACGCTCATACATATGTGTGTGAATATATATATACAGATAAACATTACACTTAATGATGAAAAATTTGATGCATCCCTATTAATAAGAGAACAAATCATAGGTGTCTACTATTATAGCCATGTTTCAAAAATCTCTAGAAACATTAGTACATAAGACAGAAGACAATAAGTAAAATATTTGAAAAGAAGAAAGCAAAATCATATTCAGTTAATACATTTAAGTTGGATAACTTGAAAACAAGAAAATCACCTGAAAACTATTACAACAAAAGATTTTAGTAACATGTTGAGAAACAAAATGGATATGAAAAAATACATAAGTACAAAATTTTACAATTAAATTGATCAGAAAATGTGGCATTTAAATTAAAGTTCTTAACACCTGAATAAGTGGAACTAGCATGTCTTTTATGCACAGAAAAACTAGATGGTGTTAACATTGTCAATATTTCCTAAATTAATCTATAAATTTATCATGGTATAAATAAAAATGCCGGTAAGGGTTTTGTTTTTTTGACTCAGATAATCTGATTCTTAACTTTTTATCAAAAAGTAAATATGCAAAAACAGATAGGGAATAACTAAAACATAAAACTAATAGGGCGGGACTTTCTTTACCTGATATTCACATGTTTTACAAAGGCCTAATAAATGAAATATTTTCCCAGAACATGTATCAATAGATCAATAAAAATAGAATAAGTTCAGTTATAGAACTATATAGCTATAGGAATTTATTTATTTTTCTTCTTGAAAAGGATAGAGCAGAAACTAGTAATGACACATTTAATTTGCATTTTGTGGTCACCTGCTAGATTTACTAAAACAAAGCAAAACAAAAGCAAATCAAAACAAAACAAAACCTGGGAGACATATGTGGAATAAAACTATTTTGAAGATGCTTCTGCTACTAAATAAATAAATGACAAAATGCTGTTTCTGAAATTTACCTCTTCAAATATATCTGGGCTTAATCATCAAATGAACCATTAGAATTTACCCACTGGTGCTTTACACTCATCCTAAAAACTGGAAATGGGCTCTGTAGGTATAGTGGAGGGTGTTTTATTATCTCATTTCAGTAGGAAAGTTCTGGCTTTCATCTTCTATGGCCTCATTTGTGCATGTAAATATTTGCTCTTTCTCAAGTTCTGCAGCAGATATTAACTTTCCTCTCTGTTTTGCCAGCTTAGTCAATCTGGAGTGAAAACCGCTTTTCTCATGGGAAAACAGGTACCAGAATTATAAGCAATGTTTTTTTTTTCTTTTCCCCCTTTTGGCATATGAAAGTATCAACCATTGCTTCAAATGTTATTGCATGTAGATAAACAGAGGTCGTATTGTATCTGTCATATCATCTTCCAGGTGTCCAAAACTTTATGAATCCCACATTATCCTTTTTCCTCAAGGCAAATAAATGCATGTGCAGCTGAATTTTACAGTTGCTACCTACTTAGCTTACCTTGTTCTTCTTGATATTGTGTCACTTTTTATGTCTTGCTCCAACTAATTTCAGATGGAGTTGAGAAAAAAAAATTGATTTTCTAGAAGTAGAAAGAATAAATGGAAAAATACCATGATATTGCATTAGTTATGGAAATGCCTATAATATTTGATTTTTTAAAAGTCTTTTACTGTTATTTTTTTAGAATAACTGAGCTATAAAAATGACACTTTTCTTCCTTTGGATAAATAATATTCCCTTATATTTTTATAACAGTTTGGCAAACATTTTCTCATTTAATTCTCTCAACAAGCTTTTGAAGTATCATTTCGTTGTTTTTTTTTCTCAAATTACCTTTTATTTTTTAATTTTTATTATTATTTGTTTTGAAGTACCAGGACCAGGGATTGAACCCTGGCCCTTGTATGTGGGAGGCCAGCACTCAACTGTTGTGCCACTCGGCTCCCCTGAGTTGGCTCCCTCGTCTGTTTGCTCGTTGTCTGCTCTTTGTCTGCTCTTTGCTCATTTGTTTTTGCTTGTTGTCTGCTCATTATTTTTGCTCGTTGCTTGTTTTTCTTTAGGAAGCACTAGGAACCAAACCCGGGAGCTCCCATGTGACAGGTAGGCGCTCAACTGCTTGAGCCACATCCGCTCCCCTCATTTATTTTATAAAGAGAAATATACAAAAAGATCAAGTAATTTTTACCAAAACCACATGGATAGTACATGATCTATTTATAATTATATAATATATTCTAAATCTAGTGGCCTTCATATTAATAAATTATGCTTAATCAACACTGTGGAATGAAGACTTTAGGTAGCATATTCCAGATGAGTAGGGAGGAGCCTTTCTTAGTGCCTATTGGATTTTTAATACAAAGGGAGAAATTATGGAACAAAAAAGGAAAAGTGTAAGCTCTGTTTTTTGAGGGGCAGATACATTGAATGATATAATATTACTTTACAACGGTTGGCCTGAACAAATTGAGAAGGCAGCCTTATGAGTTTTGAATGACTGATTAAAAATGTTCCCAATAACAGAATCACATTTTTGTATTGTTCTAATGTCTCTGCTTTGATTACAAGAAATTTGGTTATCTTTTATATTTTCACTTGGTGTAATGAGAAAGTATTTCCTTAATTGAAACCTAGTATTAATAAATTAACTAATGAAAAGAAAAGCTTTATCCAACAATCCACTCAATTAGGCTGAAAAGTAAAATAGCAAAATTTGGTAACACACTAATAAAAATAGTCCCACAAATGTTTTGCTTTCTTAGTGTAGACTTAGATGATCATTCAAAAGTAGTAAGGAAAATATCTGCAATTTTATTTTTTTATTATTTTATTTCTAATTCTTTCTGCTTAATTTTCTGCCTCGATATAATTACTGTATCTGTTATTTTAGTGTGCTTTCAGATTAAATAAGTTACTACATGCAAGATGACTTGGGCCAGGGCAATGCACATAATAATTGCTCACTAAATGTTAGTTAGGGCTGTAATAACTATTGTTTGTATTTTATTTTCCAACATTTCCCATTCTCTAATCCTCTTCCATATTCTACTTTCTACTTTACTCTAGCTAAGTGCATCAACTCCTGCCTTTTTGGTCATTCTTTCATCAAATGCGGATAAAAATCAAGTGTCCCTGAAAGGTATACCAATAGAGTTGTCGTATCTCTTGCTCCTATTGCTCTCAAAAGCCACCTTTTTTGTTGTTTCTCTTCAAGACTTCCTTAAGACCTGTCTTCAAGTGTTTGAAGATAATCAGAATCCACTATATTACAGCGAAAATCACTAACCCCTGCATTATGTTGTCAATATTTGTCATGAATTCAGCCCTATTGATTTTTTGTACTCATAACTTGTGTCTTTTCTAGTTCTATATTTCCCCAAACATCTGTCAAAGGTGGCATTTATCTAACAGCTCAGAAATAGCCTGAAGGTGGGAAGGAAGAGTGGAATCATTGCTCAAATATTTTAGGTGATCTACACATTATTATTTGAGATATGCCACAATATATTATTTAAATTTCCTGGTTACATTAAAAATAGAAATGATGAGTTCAGCTACTAAAGGCATATTTTTTGTTCTTCTTTCATTAGGTTCTTTTCTGATTTGTTACTGTTTGAAACTAATTGAAGGTACAAGAATGTTCTGGTGATTCTTGTGATTTTGGAGAAATATGCTCTATTATCTTTGTGATCCTCATAATTATATATTAAAAATGTTTCTTTATACTCTTTTTTTTATTTATAAAATCCACCCCCCCTTTCTGCTTGCTCTTGCTGTGTGTCCATTCTTGTATTCCTCTCTGTCTGCTTTGTCTCCCCCCCGTTGTGGCGACGTGCTGAGACCGGTCACCACGCAGGCGGCTTTGCCCCGCTTGTGGGCGGTTTCTGCTTCCATTCACGGCCGGCTCTGCTTCAGTTCACGGGTGGCTGGCTGTGCTCCATTCACAGGTGACCTGCCCTGCCCGTGGTGGCTTTGCCCTGTCCGTGGCAGCTTTTTGCCCTGCCCACGGTGGCTCCGCCCACCCATGGAGGCTTGCCCTTCTCAAAGTGGTCTGCCCACTAGGAGAGGTCCCCCGGGAACCGAACCCGGGGCCTCCCATGTGGTATACCAGCGCCCTATCCTCTGGGCTATACGGCTGGCCCCCTCTTTGTACTCTTTATCTTAAGATATTTCCTAGGCTTATTTGTCATATTACAAGTTATGTCATTGTTTTTCATATGCACCAGCTAGATGTTACGTACCTAAATTTAGGAGTAAGCCAGAGTTAAGAACAAATGAGCTAACAACTGTTCACCAGCCATTGGGACCTTACACCTCCTGACACAGCCTCAGTCAGAGGGGTCTTACTTCCATCAACCACCCCTCATACCCTTCTCTTCTCCCAGCCAACTTAAGAAAAGGATTAGGATAGCATAATGGGAATAAAGCATCTATTTCTATCATACTTTGCCTCAGTTTAATAGAAAAGGGTGTTACTTATCATTTCTAAAGCCAAGGGAGGGGGATGCAAGAGAATCTTGGAAAATTTTCAGGTTGCTGCAGAAGAAAATCTCATTTCTTGACTGTTTCTTATTGAGATGAAGCATCATTAGACTTTTTTGGGTGCCACCGTTGAGGTAAATGGCTTTCTCACAAGTTGACTGCCTTAGAGAGTACATGTGTGAACAAAGAGGGAAGAATTTCTGAAAGGAAGAGGTTCACAGAAATAGCCAGTAAGAACAAGACTTGAAGGGAACTTGGTGTGGTGTGACTGGCTGAGACATGGACAAGAAACCTTTCAAAGATGCAGAAGACATCCCCAGAGGTTCCTCTTATTCCATGAGAAGGTGTGTGGAAGTTAGAAAAATGACAAGAATTGTGGTATATAGCCCAGTATCTGCCAAGCCAATGAGATTCTCATCATGGAAAAGGAGTTAGAGGCTGGAATACCTGGAGGATGCAGATGGAAGATCTAGTTGACCTTCTTAGGGGATCTTCAGTGGTGGAGGGACTGAAAATCATGCACATCACATCATATAGATAGAACCTGTGTGAACCACAATGATGCTGGGCACACATCACTGCCAAAAGTAGTATCCAACCACCTAAAGATTTTGCTGTCAGCCTTATCCCTACTCCTTGTCCTGGACACCTGAGGGCTGAAGCTGGGCATGGAAGAGCACAAATCCCC
>PVKH010002187.1:0-14357 GCA_004027955.1 Chaetophractus vellerosus
ATAAATACCCTTTATAAAGACCAACCAATTATTGGTGTATTTTGCAAAGGTACCTCTTTGGCTGACTAATAGTTTCAGTATATTCGCTCCCTTAGGTTTTGTCTTTTCCCGAAGACACTGCTCCCCGGAGAGAATCTGTTTCTTGCATCTCTCTCAGCTGTTCTCCACTGTTATTTTTGCTTACCACTTGCTCATCTATTGGTGATGAAATGGAGAGGAGTAATCTCTGATGCTCTGATTAAGCCTCAATCTTAGACAGATACAGAGTCTGTAAATCAGGGAGTGGGGTGGAGGTGGGCAGGAAATTGTCCTTCACAACTGTTGACCTGGAGTGTATTACTATTTCTCCCCCATTAGTAGTGCTCTTTTAAAAATTCCCTTTCCCAAACTGCAATTTCACCAGTGCTCTTAAGCAACATTTTTTGTTGTTGCTGTTAACCTCCACACACACAGCTTGCAAAATAAGTCTTTTGATCTGAAAAGAGATAGAAGAAATGCTTCTGTTGTAGAGTTTTGGCAGTGTCTGTGCTTCCCCTCCCCCAGGCAGCACCATTAGAAAACCTATCTCAGGATGCTCCACCATCATCATCGATAATGCCTTGTGAGTTTAATGGAGGAAAAGCCTGTAAGAGGGTGAGAATGCTGTCATAACTGCAGACCCCAGGGGCTTCCCACTGTCCTGTCAGCCCACATACCGCCATCAGTAATTTGTTAATTTTCAACTCTATAGCACCCAAGGTTGTCTGCCCCAGGTGAGCAAATCCTGGGATCCTGTTTCTCTCTGTAGATGTCTAACTTTCCCAAGATTTCAGGTTGCCCTGCAACATCTATCTTCTGGTGGGCTCAAGAAAAGTCATTAATTTAATGTTTGCCTGGCATTTTCCTTGTTGCAATGCTCTTTCCAGCTTTCTCCATTTCTAAGCTGAAATAAAAGCTGGAATGACAAGTTGACAGTTTCTCTTCTCTTCATACTTTCAAAATGGTGCTCCACTCTCTTCTCACTTGCACTGTTTGTGATGAAAGAAATCTACAGTCATCCTTATTTTTGTTCCTCTGAAGGCCATATGTCTTTTTACCTGACTGCTTTTAAGATTTTCTTTGTACAACTCATTTTGACTAAACAGATTATTATATGCCTTGGTATGATTTTCTACTCGGGGTTCATTGTGCTTCTTGGCTCTGCAGGCTTGTCATTTTCATCAAATTTAGAAAATTTTGACATCACTTCTTCAAGCATTTTTTCTCAATCTCATCCTCTCTCTCCTCCTCATATATATGTAATTGGACCCCAATTACATATATATGAGGTTGCCAAAAGTTGTCCCACAGCTCACTGATGCCTTGTTTAAAATTTTTTGAGTCTTTTCTTCTCTTTCTTTCATTTTGAATAGTGTTCATTGGTAGATCTTAAAATCCACTAATATTTTCTTATGCAAGATCTCATCTGCCCCTAATCCTATCAAATGTATTTTTCATCTCAGACATTGTAGTTTTTAATCTCTAGTTTAATTTTGGTCTTCTTTATATTTTCCATGACTACATAACATCTGCAATTTTTCTTTCAGCTCCTTGAATTTATGGAATACAGTTATAATAACTGTATTAATGCCCTTGTCTACTAATTTTAACATCTACTTCTGGTAGATGATTGGTTTTATTTGATTAATTTACTTTCCTGTTTCTTTTCATGCTTGGTAATTTGTTGGTTGCATGCCAGAGACTGTGAATTTCACTTTGTTGTGTGCTGATTATCTTTGTATTCCCTTAAAATTTTTGAGCTTTCTTCTGGGATTCAGTTAAGTTATTTGGAAATAGCTTGGTGCTTTACAGTCTTGCTTTTAAGGATTTTTTAGGTTGATGTAGTATAGCATTAAGTAGTGTAATTTCCCCCTTCTACTAAGGAAACACCCCTTTGAGTCCTCCAGCCAGTTCTTTATGAATTATAATATTTCTCCAGTCTGGCTGGGGACTAAAAGCCACTCTTGGCCCTGTGTGAGCTCTCAGAGTGCTGTGGCTTCTAATTCTATCAGGTAGTTCTTTCTATGGCCTTGAGTAGTTAGTTACCTCACACATACTTGCTGAAGAGTACTTTGCTAGTTACTCAAGGAGTGCTTTTGGCAGATACCTGGAGTTTTTTGGAGTTTTTTTTTTCCTCTGTGTACCTCTGTCCTATATATAACTCTTTAATATGAACTGTAGCCATCTTGCCCTTCTCCTTCTCAACTCCAGGAATTTGTTGGACAATATCTGGTTCCACCTTCCATGCATTGAAGCCTCGAAACTCTTAAGGCAACAAGCAGGGACAATTGTAAGACTTACCTCATTTGTTTTCTCACTTAGCAACCACTGTCCTTCATTTCCTAATGTCCAATGTCTTGAAAACTGTGGTTTCATATATTTTATCCAGTTTTTCAGTTGTTTCAGGTGGGAGGGTAATACTGATCCCATTACTCCATCTTGATTGAAAGCAAAAGTCTTAAAACAGATTTGTGTACACAAAATATGCCAAACCTTTCCCATATGCATAAACTCTTCATTAGAAACATCCAAGGAATAAAGTACTCAGGAAGATGTGATGACATGGTATAGTTCTAGTGCCTATACTGAATGTTTGATTTGCATTTTTCTTTTAATGAGTGAGTGTCAGGGGCAAGATTGGAACCCTGACCTGTGACTCCAAAATGCATACATTGTGCCTATAAAACCAATTCTACTCTCTAAGAAAAGAAAGGAGATCCACCATGCATTCGACATGCATACTTTCAAAACAAAAGCCTAGGAAGAATGACAGCATGCTCAAGGACTGGCTTTGAACCTGGAAAATGCCTAAGAAATGGGCAATCAAATGAACTCTGGACCACAGGCAGAAAGAAAGAATATTGTTCAATGAGACAATATCTGGGGGGATGGGGAGGGATTGAAATGCTCCTTTGGATCAGCCACACTTTTTTACTAAGGGTACCTTATATTTCCCCTTCAATTTTGAAGTGTGGGAAAATGTCCGCTTTACTTTCAGATTTATTTTTCAGTTCAGGATAGTCAAATATTGAACTTTGGACCCTCTCAACTGATAAGGTTTCAATATCTCTTGAACTCCTTTTATAGTATGAACAAAATGAATTTCTATTGTCCATTGTTTTTTCTAAACTCGTGCCTTTTTTTAAACTCTGTTTTTAAATTAGTAATTCTCACTACCGCATGCAATCTTCTAAATTACTTTTTAGAGTGCTGGCTATTAATATTTTAGGTAGCTTTGATGTTTTACTTTATAGTCCCCAATTTTATTTTACATTTCACAGGTTTCTAGTTGCAAATAATCCTACAGGCAATTTTCTCACACTGCAACTATTCCTTGAAAGATATGCTAATGCAGCACGACACTTGCAATACTGGGGGTTAAGTTAATCACCCAAAATGAGTTGTATTACTGTCAGCGGTGTATAAAGACATCCCATAGTGAATTACAAGGAAGGCTAGCTTTAAAGCTGCATTTCAAAAAATACCCAAAGCTGGAGATGAACAAAAATAAGCATTTATTTCAAAGTCCATTGAGCTAAAGAATCAAACATTTGTTATTTCTGGTCGCAAAGTTACCAAATATAAATAGAAGGATTCATATCCTTTACAAAATGTAATTACCAGGAAAACCCTTACAGATCACACACTCTGTCTCTGGGCTAGACAAACACTGCATAGCAGTTTCTATCTTTGAATTTGTCTGCAGAGCAAGGAAGAAATCACCATGTTGCTCTTTATGGAGCTGAGCCACATGCCAGTTATAAAAACCTGGAGAGAGAATTGTCATCCTCTGCTCCCTCAGTGAAAGTGACACTCACTAGTCACAACATTCACAATCAAATACTACTTTGTGAGAAATAGGGAGACAGTACATTGAATATGCATGTATTCATCTATTTCATTCCACTGTTGAGCTTTTATTTGTGCTTTAAGTAATGGCATAAATAGGAGATTTAGGGACCTGCCAATTATTTGACCCTTTCAAGTCTCTGAAATCCAGTCACTCGTAATACTATTTTGTATTGACCTCATGGATAGTGAAGGCACACCCACCCACCCTAATTACAGGCCTCCCATATTCCTCATTTTGATCTTGGGAGAGGTTAACAATACCTTGCTCTGATCCCCTGAAACAGAGCTACGCTGCAGCACCATTTTCTATATTTCTTTATATCTAAAGCTAAGAGCAGCCATCTCTGCCAGCCCGAGTCTTATTGGCAACATCACATGCATTGTCACGATGCTTTCACATATGGGCAGCAGATTAAAGACTTTCAGAAAGCCATAATCTTTTTGGTGAGAAAAGGTACAACTCAGTGGACTGGCTGCTCGGAGGCCAACTGAGGTAGAGCTCAAATCTGCATTTTCCAACAACAGCAAATCTGCACTTACCATGATCTAGATTCCTCTTGCCTGTCTTGCAAAAATATTGAAATAAGATTTAGTTACAATGTTGTTATATGCATTTTTATGAGAGAAGAAATATACTGTGAAAAGTGTGTTACTTTACTTGAAAAGATCAAGAGAGGGGGGAAGACATAAAAGTTTACCAGGAACATAGTATTTATTTGCCATGCATATTTGATATGAATTCATTAAATGCACAATAGAAGTGTCAACATTTTAAAGTGCTGTTTAGAACAAGCTATGAAAACAAACTGCCCTGGTATTAAAATTGGAATATACTAAGCTGTGGTTAACTATAAGACTTATTTACTATACAGTAATGAAATATTTTATTGACTATTGTTAAATAACCATCTACTTAGCCTAATTGAATTTGCTCTTTGTTTATAAAGACTGATGGATTGAATGCTATGACAGTGGGGTTGGCACTTTTACACGCCATCTATTTGCCATTCCACGGATTTTTCTTTTCTCACCCACTGACATTCAATAATTAGCAATTATCACCAGTCTGTGCCTAATTTGAGAGTATTTTCTCAGTCTCACTGGACCATTGCCAAAGCTATATAGAGTGAGGAAGCAAAGCACAGAAGCGTCTCTTTAAGGAACACTTGCTGTAGAACTGGAATGCATCTGACTGTTCCACAGCATGAAAAGCTACTTGCTGGCACAATGAAGTGTTTCATAAGACGGAGTAGACTCATTGGGTTCTCTTCTGGGATTTGAAATTTAAACATAGATATTTTGGAATAAAACGCAGATACCTCGGGCAGAAGTAGAAAGCTGTGGAGTCTTCTTGGCACATTGCCTTTCTCATTAACATAATGCAAAAGTATAAAGGTAGGAGACTATTATTATCCTCATGTCTCATGCAATATGCAGGAAAGCTAAACCTCCTGTAATTAATACTGACCCTTTCTTTACTGGTAGCTCTCATGGCAATTTTAGGGAAGACTATCAGGAGAACAAATGCATAGCTGAAATCTTAAGAACTAGGCGTTTGCCTTACAAATCATTTCTGCCACTGTTCTGATCTTAATCCTACAGGGTAGTAGAAAGAAAGGCCATGAATACAGATGTTGCCATCAAGTTATATAAACACTTTGAAAACAAGGAAAGCATTAAGACTTAGTCAAACTCATTTCTGAAGTGTCTGAACCATGTACTTAAATGCCGTTTCCCTGATTACAGATAAAAGTTTTAAAAATGGAGTTCTTCATCAAATATTCCTAATTTTAATGCTGTGCTTTTTTGTTTGTTGTTTTGTGGTATTTATTTTCCATTTTTTTCTAAAATTTGAATTGCAATGTATATTCTTTTGTCTTTTTCTGTAACACACATGCTTTCCCAGTGGTTTCAACCAAGCCATTCATTCCTCTGCACAAGTTTTCCTTCCAATAAATGTACATGAAAAAAACTTCATTCACAGTTTATTCTCTTTAAGACCATCCACACTTAAAACCTTAGCTAATAAATTATATCAATAACTACATTGGTCCCAAACTAGCCAGTTGTAGCTAGTGCCGGTAAAACTTGGTCTCCCATTCAAATTTTAGTTGGTGCAGGAGCAATATAGAAATTTCTTCATGGGCATCTATTCTATCTAAATCCTGATTTTCTCCTAGGGTTCTTAGGGTTCCATTCTTGGCAATGCTTTTTTCCTTTCTTAGCACTTTCTTTTAGTTAGAGTTCTCCAGAGAAACAGAATTGATAGAATATATATATACACACACACATATATACACATATATATGCAAATATTATGAGATTTATTATAAGAATTGGTTCACATGAATGTAGGGGTTGGTAAAACTGAATTCCATAGGTCAGGCCACAAGTTAAGAACTCTGATGAAGGTTTTGATGAATTCCCCAGGAAAAGCTGGCTTGCTGAAGTAGAGACAGAAATTTTTCTGACTACTGAAATCACCAGTTCTACCTTTAAGGCCTTCTACTGATTGGATGAGGAGACTTATCATTGCTGAAGGCAATCTCCTTTGTTGATTGTAGATGTAATCAGCCCTGGATGAAATCAACTGACTAATGATTTCAATCCATGAAATCCAGTCACAGTAACAATCAAGCCAGTGTTTGCTTGACCAGACACCTAGATATCGTAATCTAGCAAAGGTGACACATGAACTTAAGCATCACAGTTCCCCAGGGCCCACAGCCTCTTAGTATTAGGTATACAAAGCCCAGTATGGCCTTGTCCATATCTCCCATCCAACTTCATATCCCTTCCTCACTTCCTTAAGCATTATATTTATTGTTTGTTGTTTAAATGACCCACACTGCACTTCAACCTTTAAATGTTGTAATGTGTCTATGTCCTTGCTTTGCTTGTTCTCTCTGTATGATATATTCTTCCTATTTTCCTTCAACTTCAAGATTCATCCTTCAATACTCAGCATTGGAAATCTTTCAGGAAATTCTCAATCTAATCTGAAAGTACTTTCTCTGTAGCATTTTTACTACTTCCCATAATAAAGTGAAATTACAATTTTGTGTTGATATCTCCTATTAGATGTAACCTACTCAATGACAAGATGGTTATCTTAATCAACTTTGGATTCTTAGTATCTAGCACAGTACCATACGCATAGAGATGGCACCCAAGTTTCTGTCTTGAGCAACTGGGTAGATGGTAGTATCTGTCACTGAAACAAGAAATAAAGAAAACTACAGGGCTTTGGGGTTAGACTATGGGTTTGAGATGTCAATGGGACCACCAGGTAGAAATATCCAGTAAGCAGACGAGTATATGAGTCTGAGTTAGGGACTCAAGAGGAATCTGGACTGGAGATAAAAGTTTGGAAGTCATAATCTTATTAATGGCAATAGGGCAATAAGGAAATTCATGAATTGTTTTCCTGTTTAAACTTCCATGCTGAAAGCTAATTATTTAGACCTTCGCTTTAATCAGAGTTGCTTCTACAGAAAATCACTTTAATTAACTCAAATACTCAAGATTCTGGATGCCTGCAACATCCCTTAGTCTAGATTAAGTAACACAGTCTTGATTTCAACTAGACAGTTATGTTATTGTTTTGAAAATGAGAATTACCCACATGAAGCTATTAAGCAATCATGACAAAACATAAATTAAAGGTTGAATTAAACATTACCAATTGTTAAAAAGGCATGACATCAAAGACTAAGTGCCACTTGTAGTATAAAAGGTGGACAAAATGTCTGTAATTCTAACATATTTACAACTTCCAAACCCATGTTAGTAGGGGCCTATAATAAACTATAAATTCACTTATATATGCAAGGCTGTGTAAAGTTGTCTAGCTAGGTAATTAAAAGGCCAGGGGCATAAACTAGATATGCATTTCATTTCTTTTACTCCCTACAATTCCAAACAGGATTCTGGGAACCTATAACAGACATATAATTAATTTGTTTTTTTAAGATTCAGCAGATGTTTTTAAGCACCTAATCTATGAAGGTATTCTATCCACTGGAAATAGAACAGTAAAAAAAAAACAAAAACAGGCAAAAAACCCTACCCTCATTGAGCTTGTAGTCCAACGTGAGAGAAAAGCAATAAACCAAATAAAAAATAAAATAGAGAGCACACTCCATTTATTAGTAGGATGGATGTGAATTATATGAAAAAGTGAAGAACCATGGATGTTTATAATGTTCTTGGTATAATCAATTGAAATGGTGACAGCACCATTAACTGAGTTGGGGAGAAACTACTAGAGGAGCAAGTTTGGAGCAAGATGTTTAGGAGTCCTATTTTGGAACTCTTCAAGGAGCCTTATAAACATTCAAATATAGATGGTAAATGGATGTTTAGATAAATAAATCTGTTTAGGAATAAAGTCTGAGCTAGACATACAAACTTGAGAACTATCAGTATATAGATGGGGAGGAAAAAATAAAGGGTATGAAATAATGGTTTCTGGAAGAGTGGGGTAGAGAAAATTTAGTGTGATTGTCTGGCAGCACAAAGTGCCCATTTTCTCTACTTGATCATAAATTTAAAATGAGGCCAGACAGCAATGCCCAGGTGTAAGTACAGAATCAGCAGAGAGATGTTTAAGCAGGGTTGTACTTTTGCCAGCTGTGCCAGCTGGGTCCTCCGGGAAGCAGATGTTGAGATGGAATTAGGAATGTAAAAAGTTTATTGGAGAGTAATGCCTCTGAAAGGAAAAGTGATGGCGCAAAGTTGGGAATTGGGAGCTGGCAGACCATGTTGCAAACTGGCAAAGGGAACAGGAACCTAGCAGAACAGGAAGCCCTGGAGCAAAGATGGTCCATTAGAAAAGTCCTGTATTGGGCAGAATAGCTAGAACTTTGTACTACCAGTACCTTGTGCAGTCATAGGTTAGATCCACTCCAAGTTAAAGCATACCCAAAGGAATTAAAAGTTGTTGGCTACCAACTAACCACACTCTTCACAACTGAGGAAGAAGGTTTTTTTTTTTTCCTGCCTGCAGATCAGAGCAGCATATCTTCCCATGTCTGCTATACCAACCCTTTCATAAATAAGCGAGAAAGTCAAGGAGGAATGAAATTGAGGAAGGAGATGATTTTATTCATGGAAAATGAAATTTAAACTGTTTGGGGAGGGAAGTGAAGACATGAGATGGATAAAGGACAGTGCAAACTCAATGAAGGTAATTCATTGGATTGAAAGATTGTTGGAGTCAAGATACTGGACAGATTGAGTAAAAAAACTAAGAGGTAGTGGTTAGTGAAAAGAATACATGAAATTGGAATTTTAGAAAGGCCAAAGTTTTGGGTAATGAGAAGGTTTGGGATGTGATCTTAGGAGGGAGTGAGTGGTTGCAGTCAAGTTGGGGACACTATGTTTGGAGGAGAAGAGGTCAAGGAACCAAGAATTGCCATATCAGAAGAATCATCTATGAGGATATGAAAATCACCAACAGTTATGAGAGTATTGGATTGCGAAGCAATAAACCAGTAGCAAAAATCTTCAAGAAATGAAGGGGAAATAAACAGTTTCTACTTTAATCATATATATAACTTAATTATTATGAGTCATGTCCTATCCTCCAACGTAATAGAATCACTACATTCAGTTATATTTCATAGAAGGGGCTATTATACTGCCCTTTGTTAAAAAATGGAATTATCTTAATATAACCTTATTAGGTCTCTTGGAAATGAGATAAATTTTTTGACTCTGTCAATAAAGGCATCCAAAAATATTTGTCAAAGCTTGTTTCTTAAATCTTCTCATCTTGTAAGTACCAATCATCCCATTAGAGTGGCAATGAGGAGGGAAGAGGGAGTTTTTAACAAATCAATTTTATTGGTACATATTAATAAAGCATAAATCCATCCAAATTGTATAATCAACATATTTGGTGTAGTCACCTATTTGTGCATTCATCACTTCAATCATTCCTAGAGCTCTTTCATTATTCCAATAATAATAATAATAAACAAAAAACAAACAAACAAAACTCATCACCTCTCAATCTCACTATGTGTTCCTTGCCATACATAGCTGCTATTCTTTTTCCATCTCTCTAGTATATTTGTACTTATATTTTGTAAAAACAGACTTATATATGCAATATCACCCATATTTGTGTTTTGCATGAGGTTTTACCATCATATACAGTACCATGTTACAGTTTTTAGCTTTCCTTCTAATAATATACCTGACCTTAGACTTTCCCTTTCAACCACTGTTATACCGATACAATAGCACTGCTATTACAAACACCATGATATGCTTTCACCATTTCTATTCATTTCCAAAGATTTACAAACAACATTTTTACCAATTCTGCATAGATTAAACCTCAGCTCTCTGTTCTCTAACGGCATTCTATTTTCTAGTGACCTATATTCAAATTATTAACTCCATGAGTTTTCATAATATATTTAGTTCATAATAGTGCAATCATATAGTGTTTGTCCTTTTGTGTCTGGCCTGCTTCACTCAACATAATGTCCTCCAGGTTCATCCATGTTGTCATGTGCTTCACATCTTCATTTCTTCTTACCACTGCATAATATTCCATCGTGTGTAAACACCACAATTGTGTTTATCCATTCATCAGTTGATAGACACCTGGGTTATTTCCAACTTTTGGCCATCATGAATAATGTCACTATGAACATTGGTGTGCAGATATCTGTTTGAGTCTCTGCTCTCAGTTCTTCTGGATATATACCTAGTAATGGTATTGCTGGGTCACATGGTAAATTTATATTCATCTTCCTTAGGAACTGCTAAACAGACCTCCACAGTGGCTGCACCATTCTACATTCCCACCAACAGTGAATAAATGTTCTTATCTCTCCACATCCTCTCCAACATTTACAGTTTTCCAACATTTTAATAGTGGCCAGTCTAATAGGTGTAGTTTTGATTTGTATTTGCCTAATTGCTAGCGATGTTGAACATTTTTTCATGTGTTTCTTCACCATTTATATTTCTTCTTTGGACAATTAACTTTACAAATCTTTTACCTATTTTTAATCAGGTTGTTTGTCTTTTTATTGTTGAGTTATATGATCTCTTTGTATATCGTGGATATTAAACCCTTATCAAAAATGTGATTGCCAAATATTTTCTCCCATTGAGTCAGCTGCCTTTTGACAAAGTCGATTGAGGTGCAAAACTGTTGCGTTTTGAGGAGGTCCCATTTATCTATTTTTTCCTTTTGTTGCTCATGCTTTGGGTACAAGGTTTAAGAAACTACTGCCTACCACAAGATCTTGAAGATGTTTTCCTACATTTCCTTCTAGGAGTTTATGGTTGTCACTTTTATATTTAGATCCTTTATCCATTTTGAGTTATTTTTGTATATAGTGTGAGATAGGGGTCTTCTTTCTATCTTTTGGATATGGATATCCAATTCTCCCAGCACCATTTGTTGAATATACTGCTCTGGCCCAGCTGGGAGGGCTTGACTGCCTTGTCAAAAATCTCTTGACTGTAGATGTGAGAGTATATTTCTGAGTTCTTGATTTGGTTCCATTGGTCAATGTGACTGTCTTCATGCCAGCACCATGCTGTTCTACCACTGTAGCTAAATAATATGCTTTAAAGTCTGGAAGTGAGAGTCCTCCAAGTTTGTTCTTCTTTTTTAAGATCTTTTTGGCTATTTGGGGCAACCTACCTTTCCAAATAAATTTGATTACTGGCTTTTCCACTTCTGCAAAAAAGGCTGTTGGGATTGTGTTAAATCTATATATCAGTTTGGGTAGAATTGACATCTTAATGATATTTAGTCTTCCAATTCATGGTCACAGAATGTCTTTCCATTTATTTAAGTCTTCTTCAGTTTCTTTTAGTAATGTTTTGTAGTTTTTGAAATACAGGTCCTTTATGTCCTTGGTTAAGTTTATTCCTAAATTTTGATTGTTTTAGTTGCTATTAAAATGAAATTTTTTCTGATTTCCTCCTAAGATTACACATTAGTAGTGTATAAAAATGCTATTAATTTTTGTGTATTAATCTTGTATCCTGCCACTGTGCTGAACTTGTCTATTAGTTCTAGTAGCTTTGTTGTGGATTTTTCAGGAGATTCTATATATAGGATCTTATCATCAGCACATAGTGAAGGTTTTACTTCTTCCTTTCCTATTTGGGTTGCTTTTATTTCTTTATCTAGCCTAATTGCTGTAGCTAGAAACTCTAGCACAATATTGAATAACAAGTGTGACAGTGGGCATCCTTGTCTTTTTCCTGATCTCAGTGGGAGAACTTTCTGTCTTTCACCATTGAGCATAATGCGAGCAGTAGATTTTTCATGTATGCACTTTACCATATTGAGAAAGCTTCCTTCTATTCCTTGGAGTGTTTTTATCAAGAAAAGGTGCTATGTTTTGTCAAATGCCTTTTCTGCATCAATTGAAAGGATCATATGATTTTTCTTCTTTAATTTATCAATGTGGTTTATTACACTAATTGATTTTCTTGTGTTGAACCACCCTTGCATACCTGGGATAAAACCCACTTGATTGTGGTATGTAATTCTTTAATGTGCTTTTGGATTCTGTTTGCAAGTATTTTTTGAAGATTTTTGCATCTATATTCATTAAAGATAATGGTCTGTAATTTTCTTTTTTTTTTTTTTTTTTTGTAGTATCTTATCTGGTCTGGGTGTTAGGGTGATGTTGACTTCATAGTATGAATTTGGTAGTGTTCTTTCCTGTTCAATTTTTTGGAAGAGCTTGAGCAAGATTGGTATTAGCTTGTCTTTGAATGATTGGTAAAATTTACCTGTGAAGCCATCTGGTCCTGGGCTTTTCATCTTTGGGAGATTTTTGATGACTGTTTCAATCTCTTCACTTGTGATTGTTTTTTTGAGGTCTTCTATTTTTTCTACAGTCAGTGTAGGTGGTTTATGTGTTTCTAGGAATTTGTCCATCTCTTCTACATTGTCTAGTTTTTGTCATGCAGTTGTTCATAGTATCCTCTTATGATCTCTCTTATTTCTTAGGGGTCAGTGGTAAAGTCCCCTGTAGCAGTTTGGCATTGTTTATGAATTCCAAAAATAGATATTGGATTATGTTCGTAAACTTATCTGTCAGAGGCATCACTTTTATTTGATTAAATTATGATTAGGACTTTGAATGGGCCACATCAGTAGGGTGTTGAGTTCCCGCCCCTTGGTGGGTAAGCATTCACAGATAAAAGACATGGCAAAAGACAGAGTTGGAGTTATGATGTGGAGTTTTTGAGCTGGAGCCCCGGGAAGTAAGCACAGAGGAGTGTGGTCGTGAGGAAGGAGAGAAGTCCCGGGGGAAAGAGACGAGCCATTCACCTGAGAGTCTACATCTGGCCTTTTGGAGAGAACAAGCAGCTGAACCCAGAGAGAATCAAGCCCCAGGGAGAGAGACAAAGCCTAGAGGTAAATTTTACCAATCATTCAAAGACAAGCTAATACCAATCTTGCTGACCATGGAGCCTTAAGAGGAAGAAAAAGGTTGAACGTTGGCAGCCATCTTGCTCCAACACATGACAACAGACTTTGGTGAAGGAAGTAACTTATGCTTTATGGCCTGGTAACTGTAGGCTTCTACCCTAAACAAATACCCTTTATAAAAACCAACCAATTCCTGTTATTTTGCATCAGCACCACTTTGGCTGACTAATACATACACCCCCCCCCCCCATTTCTAATTTTATTTATTTGTGTCCTTTCTCTTTTTCTCTTTGTCAGTTTTAGCTAAGGGTTTGTCAATTTTGTTGATCTTCTCAAAGAGCCAACATTTGGTCTTGTTGATTCTCTCTATTTTTTGTTGTTTTTGTTCTCAATTTCATTTATTTCTGCTCTGATCTTTACTGTTTCTTTCCTTCAGCTTGGTTTGGGATTAGTTTGCTGTTCTTTTTCTAGTTCCTCCAGGTGTGCAGTTAGATCTTCAATTTTAGCTCTTTCTTCTTTTTTAATTTAAGCATTGAAAGCTATAAATTTTGAATCACAAAGCATATTCAGTTCCCAAAGAGAATAAACACTTGAAGATTGATATATGCCATATTTCATGGATTCTACGATGCACATTTGCTGAAATCTGTCTGTCTTATTAAAAGCAAAGTCATTATGGATTTTATTAAATTTGTTAAAGTACATTAAATTTATTTTAATCTATCCAGCATAGCAGAGTTATTCATATTCAGAAAAATTCTCCTTTCTCCAGAGCTTCCAGGCAGATCCACAGATACTGTCAACTGCAGAGCAAGTAGTGAGGAAGCCTAGCACAAGTAGCTTCCCAAATATGAAACCCCTAGATGCAAAGCAAGTTCATGTTAAAAGGAATGACACAAGTCAAGTTGGAGACTTAAGAAAGTAAAGGTGCAAAGTATTTGTACACAGCTAAGCACCACCTAGTTCACTAAAATCTTAGAAAAGGCAATTTACCAAAAGAACCAGTGGAGTTTATGATTTCTTTTTTAGATTTAACACTATTAAATTCTTATTTATGCCAAAT
>PVKH010002187.1:14457-27955 GCA_004027955.1 Chaetophractus vellerosus
AAAGCTAGTTGTGAGATCTGAATTTAGAATTTGTAAATAAAGACAGGTGCACATACACATATACATGCCACATGTCCATGTATAATTACGTCTGAGGCACCCCAGTCCCTATTAATGCAATTACCTTTGTACACAGACTGTGATTAATTGTGATTTAAACATTGCAATTGAAAAACACCAAAACTAAAGGTGAGGACTAACGGTAGAATAAGTTAGAAGGATAGTTCTCAGATAATAAATTACATTAGGAAATTAAAATAATGTGCCCAACAAAGAAATTCCTATTTTTGGACAGAATCTCTAATATCCTGGGGTTTTTTTGTTCATTTGTTTGTTTTCTTTTCTTTTCTTTTTAGGAACTACTAGGGACTGAACCCAGGACCTCATACATGCAAGCAGGTGCTCTACCACTGAGACACACCCACTACCCTCTAGTACCTTTTCAGTGCAACACCAAGACCTTATTATTATCTTACATTTAGTGAGTGATTATTATGTGAGATGCACTATTTTATATATTTTAATAGTCATGAAAGATATTGATAATGTCATTATCCTTGTTTTTATAGATGAGAAAATGGAGGAAAAGAGACATTAACTAATTTGTTCAATATGAACTGACTGGGATTTCTTCATTAGTCTTTCAAACCTCAAAATATTTTTCTTAACCAGCACTATATACGTCTTCTTGGCCCTTCTGAATTAACAAAATGCAATTTGAAGATGGAAAGGAAGTGCCATTGTGAAGCCATAAATTGAGGGTGAAGAAAGTATTAATTCCTACAATCACCTATTTCAGACTGATCCAAATTTTTCAAATAGCCTGTTTCATATACTGAAGGCAAAATGTGTATTCACAGAAATAAGTCCACAAAAGGCAAGGTCATTATGTAAAAGAAGTCCTCACATGGGGAAAAAGTTAAAAAAGATAACTTAGACAACTTAATTTTTCAATTCCTTGAATTTTTATGGTAAGATTTTAAAGAATTTTAACATTCAATGTTCTAAGGTTTTGAAGAACAGAATTACTTTTTAAATTCCTTTGGAAGACATGAAAGGTTGTGGTGGATCATTATTTTTAATGATACTAAACAGACCACACTGAGAACTTTAAAGACTCAACAAAGGAAGTTTCACAATACCAAATACTTGGGAAAATAAACTCTTCTTTCTTTGAAGTGAATGATGAATTTAGTATCAAAACATTTTGCAACCAGGTGGGCAAGTAGGGAAACATTAGGAAAAATTAATAAAACTTTGCAATCACTTGTGTGTAATATGCATTTGCGAGTGGGTCTGGGGGAAAGGAGAGAGAGGAGGAAGGAGCAAGACATGTAAAAACAGTGATATCGCTGTCCAGAGATCACTTTGGGACATACAAATGATTGCTGAGATACATGTGAATCTCCAACATTTGTGCTCATAGACTTCAATATAAAAATGAACACCTTCAGAATAAATGAATCTGTAATTTTTAAGTACAGTTTTGATAGACAGCCTGAAATATTGACAACCAAGTTTTGATGATAAAATAATCTTTTAATTAGATTAACAATCTAAACGAGTAATTTTAACAACCAAAAAATTGTCATTAGTGAACAATCAGATTTTCGTCCAAGATCAAGACTAGTCAACTGTCAGCTGCTTTTTTTTTTCTTTCTCCAGCCTGGTTTCATATGACAAAAGTGAACTTTTATCTCCAAATCGATTTATCTGAGTTTTCAATAACTGAAAATTGTTAGGAGCAACCAGAAGGTAATGACATAATAGTGGTTCCAGAAAAAGCACTGTACACCTAAAGAGAAAGGACCTGCTAAAGGAAAGCTACACTTTCCCATCACTTTTGCAACCCATCCTTGTTCCAGGGCTTTCCAAGGATTCAATGCCCCCAGCAGCCATTCTCTAATTTCCATCTCATCCAGCTGGGATCATTTCACATAATTTGGGAAGATGTTTATAGCAGCACTGATGTCACACTGTTGCTACTGATTGGAAATAATTATTTTGACTCCCAATTATGCCAAATACCTAAGACATGGGATATGAGAGAGTTTATTATAATTGCAAGCACTATCTCAAATTATTGGGAAGAAGAATGAAAATGAAATAACCAGGTTTTGTTCTGAACATATTTTTTTCTAATTTCAATTTTGAAAAGCACAGCAGAATATAAAAAAGTCTTCTCCACTGTGTAAAGAATTTATTACACTTTTGTAACAACCCACTACCTGTCTCCACAAAATTGCAGCTTGTAAGTGAGGAGATGGTGAAAACAAGGGACAGGCTCCGGACTGCCTTAACTTGCTATGTGCTGACATGAAAAATGGTAGGGTGAGAAGGAGGCTAAAACGAGGGAGCTAGATACCTCATACAAGCTGAGGAGGGAATCCAGCTGAAGAGCTGTAATCCACATCAGTCCTCCTAAGCCATGCCACTAGGCTTGTTAACCATGATATGTTCTTAGTTTTTCTTTTCCCAAAACAGAACAGAAAGGAGGGAGAAGGAAGGCAAGATGAATGTTAGATATCTCATCTCTACTAGTTTTTTCTGTCAAGGAATTTAGGAATGCTAAAAGGAAATTCAACCCAGACCATCTTAACCTACTGCAAAAAATCTCATCTCTGCTGCCTCTGAACACCCAGCAACATCAGTGTCATCAATTTATAAAGGCAACATTCTACCAGCCATCCGAGTGGTGGAGGTGACTGATAATAATTAATATATCTCCTCAATTACAGCCTCTGACAATATTACTGATAGGCATGTCATGGGTAGCGTTGCTTGACAAAAGATATGTTGAAAGTGTTTTGTTATGTGACTATTCTATCACTCAGATTTTCTGCATCAGCTACTTCCCTTTTTTCTACTAGGATTGATGTAACTGTTTCTGCTGGCATTTTCAAAGGTCCAGTTGTGCCTCTAGGACCAAGATTATGAATAGCTGGATTTTCTGGCAGAAATCCATATTCAGAGCTTTAAGAGTAGATGGATTTGACTCAAGCAAAAATTTCACCCAACAAGGCATGTAGATGATATATTTTCTTTAGTGCAGACTGGGATTAAGGGAGTTTGACTTTTTATTTTTTTAATGAAAGTCAACTCAATACATTTTGAACTCTTAATGTACATTTGGCTCTCAAGGGGAAACTCAAGCTTCACTGTGTATTTCCTAAACTAATCCAATTATAATGATTTCTATATTTAATGATGAATCACAAATGTTTTTAATCACACTTAGTTCCCTATGGTACACCTTACACAATACCATTGCATGAATCCTAAAGAATAGAGCACAGAAATATCCTGTACACTAGTGGAATACCTGACAACCCACAGAATTCATCCTCAAAGAACAAATTACTTTCTGAAAGGGTAGAAGCCACAGATTTGGAACCAAACTAAGGTCTGTCACACTCATGTTTTCTCTGGCTTTCTCTGCCCAACCAGCCTAGATAATACCAATAACAAGTATCTACCTTACAGCCTAAAATTATACCTTTAAAAATAACAGGATAATTACTCACTCTGCATTACACTTTTACTCCATAGACATAACCTTTGTCTTACGGCTTCAGGAGAGAAATGCTAAGAATTTAGTAGAGGAAAATATAAATATCAGGGTTGGTAGATCTGTGCATTACCTTGAGGTTTATTTCCCAAACTTTGGGATCCAGGACCAGGAGCCCTACACTGAAAAAAAAGCAGAAGGCATTTGGCGATTCTTTTCTTTGATATATGTATATACTTGCGTAAGAGTGCCATTAGAATTTTTCTTTTTTAACCAAAAGTGGATGGAATTATGCCAATTGTGTTTTAATTTGCTTAAGTCTGCCAAAGCAATATACCAGAAAAGAGCTGGTTTTTACGAGGGGATTTATTAGGTTAAAAGCTTGCCTCAGTTCTGAGGCTGTGGAAGTGTCCAAATCAAGGCATCAGGCAGAACTCTCTCCCCAAAGGTTGGCTGCTGGGAATCCTGGTCTCCTGCCACATGGCAAGGCACAATGGTGGCTCTGATGGTCTCTGCCTTCTTCTCCAGGCTCACTTTCTCCTGAGCTCAGTTGTGGGTGATCAGATGACCCTTACTAACTGATCTAATCTAAGCAAAGGTTCACAATAGGTTCAATTTAAGAACATAAATTTGGGGATCCACAAAAGACCTAAACCAACACAAATTGGTTCAGGGTGTTCAGTAAGATGCCTGGCAAGGCCTAGGTGGGAGATACAGGAGTGAATTAGGGTGAAACCTTGGTCATTCCAACTCATTCAGGAAACATTGTCTCTTAATGATTCAAATGGTTCAAATTCAAAATGGCTATTAAATATTCTTCAGTGAAAAACTATGAAAGGGATTAATCTATTTCTGAAAACAGTAATGATCTATTAAAATAGAAATATGCGGGCCGGCTGGATAGCCCAGTGGATAGGGCACCGGCATACCACATGGGAGGCCCCAGGTTCGGTTCCCGGGGACCTCTCCTAGCGGGCAGACCGCCTTGAGAATGGCAAGCCGCCATGGGCGGGCAGAGCCGCCGTGGGCAGGGCAAAAAGCTGCCACGGACAGGGCAAAAGCCGCCAGGGGCAGGGCAGGTCGCCCGTGAACGGAGCGCAGCCAGCCACCCACGAACTGAAGCAGAGCTGGCCGTGAATGGAAGCAGAAGCCGCCCACAAGCGGGGAAAGCCGCACCTGCGCAGTGACCAGTCTCGGCGCGTCGCCGCAGCAGGGGGCGGGGCGGGGGGAGAGATATGTAATAAAATAAATAAATCTTTAAAAAAATAAATAAATAAAATAAAATAGAAATATGTTCTCTAGAAAAATTATCTTTCCACTATGCAACATCATTAGTTGATGAAATATCAACTAATGATTCTCAGCTTGCTGAGGGTTGGGGGGAGTGGATGAGCAGGTCAGGGAAGATTTAGGGGCTGGTGGAATGACCAAACGCCTCCTGGAGGTGAGTATCAGAATCAGAATCAAAGAAGGCACATGTGGTTTTTAAAATTTACATTAAATATTAGAATTTTATGTTTAGAATATTTTTTTAAAACTATCTAATATTAAAGGTAGAATTTAAAAATTCATCAATGCACTGTTGGCTGGTAGGAATGAGTAAAATATATTTCTGGTCTTTCCTCCTCTTGCTCTGCCTTTCTTCCAGCAGTATCAAAATATGGATTAGAAGGATGGACAGGATAAGAACTAACATGACCATGTCCATCAAAGGGGTCAGGGCTTTTCAAGAGTTAATAAAACACAGTTTACTAATACTGTGCTCAGACAGGCAAAGAGGAAAGATTCTTCATTTCACCATTACTTATATAAACTTTCCCATAAGCCACTAAATACCATCGCTCCCTCCCTGCTGGATAGCAAGGGGTAGGGAACTAAATAGAACGTAATACAGTAAGCTCAGTCTGATCTCATTTGTACAGCTCAGTCTGCTCATATATGCTCAGGTTTTTGTATTTCCTCCCTTCCCCTGTTTCTTGCCAAGATGTTGTCTGAGTATTACAGTGCCCAAGGAGGTGACAGAGCTTATACAACCTCAAATCCTGTAGATAAAGGAGGCCTCAGATACCAGAATTTTCTCTGGACTCTTTCTATGACTACTTGTCTGCTCTGATCTGTTGGTTACTGATGACAGAGATACATCTGCCATTTTGAAAGATTTTGTGCTAGTTTCAGTCTTACATTTCCAGTCACCTTTCCCCCAAGCATTGGCCTCTCTGTCTTGATCCTTGTCTTCTAGTGATCTACCAGTTCTTGCAGCACTCCAGCACATCCCCACAGAAGCCTTGCATCAGGTTGGAATTAGCACATCTGAATTGTCTCCTACAGTGGTAGTTGGCAATCTATGGCCTGTGGGTCAAATCTGGCCTGCCATTCAATTTGACATTGTCTATAGTTGCTATCATGTCAAAATGAGACAAAGACCAAAGTATTTACCAATGACTCCTAAAAGATATTTTCCAATCCCTGGACTAAGGGTGTGTGACCCTTAGTTATATGCCCAGGGAAATTATGCTAGCAAACACACACATACATATGCATATTCGTGTACACACACACGCAAGCATACATTCACAGCCGTGTTCCTGAACTCCTTCATAATATATGGATTTTTACTTGACACTCCTTTCTTGAATTTCCACCCCAAAGGAGAACAAGAATGTAAAGTCTAGTTCTCTGCTTGACTTCAGTCTCACTTTTCCCATAATTCACCAGCACAGAAAAGAAAGATACTGTGCTTTCTCCATGTCATATCTTGCACTTTTCTCTACCCCACACTCCTAAAGGAAAATTCTGCTCTCTAGTAATTTGGTCTACAGATTGTTAATAAAGACTAAAGGAATTTAGAAAATCCTTTTCTATTTTGATATTGCCTGGATTTCATGATGATTGCTTTGTGCTCAAGACAAACGCTCAATAACCTCTATATTCCAGGAAGGAACCACTCTCTCTCTTTCCCTAGGGCATTAAGCCTCACAGGTCAGCCCTGAAAATGGAACAGTAAGAAGAAACATGATTTAAGAATGAAAAATATATTGGCTTACTATCACAAAAGTAACATCTCTATTATACTGACATACATGATGATGTTTTACTGCTCCATTGTTCCTTAAAGAGTGAGTCCAAACTGCAGTGTGCACACCACTCAAATTCTGGCATCAAAATATAAGCATGTACATAATTCTGATTGCATATAAGGAAAACAGAAATTATGGCACCCTCCTACCTCAGTACAGACTTCAATCTAGGTGTTACCTCAGTTTAACCTAACTCCAAACCCAAACTGGAAGAAACTATTTCTAAAAGTGTCCTATAAATCTTGCTACATTTTTTTACCAGGCAAATGTAACCATATTCCTCTCTACATATCTCTCAACACTAATGGGGATAGATGTGCTTCTTCTAGACCTCTATGGAGGTAAATAAAGCCTTGTCTCATTTATAACATAAAAGAAATTTAGGCTAGATAACAAAGGATCATAAACACTTCCTTAAAAGTTAAGGAACCAGAATAGCTGGAAATCTATGCTTCTATGCGTGTGAATATTTATATGTAATATTAGACAATCTAATGATAGTTTCCATTCATTGAGTTCCAAGAATATTGTTAGATTCCCTACAGTATATATTATCTCATTTATGCCTCACTCTTTTGTGAAGTGGGTATTAATTAATTCCATTTAACAAATAAGGAAACTGAAGCCCACACACCTTAAAAACTTGCCCATAGCCATACTAAAAATAAGAAACAGAATCAGAATTTGAGCCTAAATCTATTTACCCTAAGTTTTTGCTTTTTCCCCATTCCTCACTGCTTTTCTTTTGATCATCTCTGTGAGAACATTGAAAAACTACAATGATGAGAAGGTTTTACATATTGGTTTAAAGGGCAGAATCCTATTTCCAGAATTATTAATCTTAATTCTCATTAATTAAAACCAAACTCTGATATTTAGAAAAGTGCAAAGGATACTGTGATGAAGGAAACAGGAAAAATGTATACAAGTAGATGTTTTAGTTGGCCAGTTGAACTGATGTTTGTTTTTATTCTGATGAACAGAAATGTAGGAAACTACTGATAGAATTTTATTTGAATTCCTAGTCCTTACTAGGAAATTTGACACCTTAGAAACATTTTTTTTTTTGTTTTATTTCCCGTTTTCTTCCCCTAAGGTTACAGCCTACGTGATGGTTAAGCTCATGTGTCAACTTGGCCAGGTAATGGTGCCCAGTTGTTTCATCAAGCAAGCTCTGGCCTGATTGCTATTGTGAGGAGATTTCATGGACTTAAATCATCAGTGAATTGATTGAATCTATGGCAGATTATATCTACAATCAACTGAGGAGGTTGCCTTCAGCAATGAAGAGATGTATCATCCAATCAATTGAAGCCTTAAAAGGAGAAGTGATTTCAGCAGTCAGAGAGAGAATTCCCATCTCTACTTCAGACAGCCAGTCTGAAGGACTTTCATCAGTGTTCCTGGCTTGCAGCCTGCCCTACAGAATTTGGGCTTGTGCATCTCCATGGTCACATGAGACAATTCTATAAAATCTCATATTTAGATATCTCCTGTTGATTGTGTTTCCCTAGAGAACCCTGACTAATATAGCCTAAGATTCATCTTAAAGCTCATAACACTGAGCCCTTACAAGCTGCTGACACTTTGATAAGAAGTCATGATGAGATTAGACATCTGGTGCACATGTTTTAGAGAAGGGGACACAAGAAGGGTCAATTGATGAAGAAGAGAAGGGAAGTTACCTCAGAGTGTAATATAGATGGGAAGTAGTGGCTCTGGACATATGTAGAGAAATATAAGGATATCTAAGGGCAAGAGAATATCTCCACGGTAAATAGAAAAACAAAGAAAACAATTTTCACCTACTTCATAAATTTGCCTAAGAGATGGCCTGACCTCAAGATTTTCTTTTCCTGCCACTTTTCCAAGTTAATATTTACCTTATGTACAAACATTTGCTGAGTTCATCAAGAAATGTGACTAACATAGATCCATGTTCATATTCAACAAATGGAAATCTCTACTTCCTAACCTCTACCCATCCTTATCCTATACATCCAAATACACTAGCAGTATACTGGTAAATATTTATCAGCCCAGATATCCAGGAGAAAAAAAGAAAGGAAACAGCCTACATTGTAGTGTCTGCCATTTTCCATGCTGTAAACATTCTTGTCATGTAGAGTCAGGATGAAATTTGCATGGTTGGCCCTCAGGAGATGGTATGAGCCAGCTCTGGCATACTACTGACCTAGATGTTATCCTTCTACAGCCAGGAAATTTTCTTCCAACCATTTCAGCCCATGCTGGTTTCTGCTTTTTCTAAATGTGCAGGGGACTGAAAGTGGCAAGAGAAACAATGTGACACAGTGACACATATAAGAAAGCCTCAATAAGATTAAGTGCCAATTTCTCACTGGAAATCACGGAGGCAAGAAGGCAGTGGGATGGCATATTTAAAGTCCAAAAAGCATAAAACGTGCCACCCAAAGATTTTATACCTCAAATTAGATCATGGGTGGCCAGTGGCATGGTGCATGGGGGCTGAGAGGTTAATGCATAATGAGTGTAGGGTTTCTGTTTGGGGAGATGGGAAAGTTTAGTAGTGGAAGGTGCTGAGGGTATTACAATAATGTATCTGTGATTAATCCCATTGAATTGCATGCCTGGGCATGGTTGAGATGGAAAGTTTAGGTTGTATACATGTCATAATTTAAAAAGAAAGGAAAAAAGAAAGAGCAATTAAAGAGTCAATGACAATAAAATAAAATACATGACCCTGGATGGAATCTAGCAAGGGAGGAAAAAAAGCTCAAAGGGGCATTGTTGGGACGTATTTTAAAACTGGAATCTTGTAGGCTTTATATTACATAGGTGAATAACTCTGTTCATAGGAAATGCACATGGCACTATTGATAGATGTTCAAGCAGCATGATGTATGCAACCTACATTCACACATTCAGAAAATGGATTGGGAAATAAATAGATGTATAAATGCATGGATAGTGTATTAATCACGGTTCTCTAGGGAAACAGAACTGACAGGAGATATCTGTAAATAGTATGAGATTTTGTTGAAGTGTCTCATGCAACCATGGAGATTCATAAGTCCAAATTCCATAGGGCAGGCAGGACTAGCCAGGGACTCCAATGAATGTCCTAATTGAGTTTTTCAGGAGACACTGGTTGTCTGAAGTAGACATGAGAATTCTCTCTTTGAATGCTAAAATCATTTCTCTTTTTAAGGCCTGCAACTGATTGGATGAGACATCACTCATTGTGGATGTCAATCTCTTTAGTTGATTGCAGATGTAACCAGCCATCTATGCAATCAACTCACTGATGATTGAAGTCCATGAAGTGCCATTGTATTATAATTAGCCCAGTGCTTGCTTGATGAAACAACTGGGCACCATAACCTGGCAAAAGTGACACATTAGCCTAACCATCACAGTCCACCTCTTGTCAACTTAGCAGCCATAAGCATCACCTTAAATCATACTCAATCTCTAAATAAAAAGGATAGCAGATATATGTATTTTTTCCACTTAAACTTCAGGTTATTAAAACTGTCAACAAGAGACACAAATAAGGATAGCCTTGTTTTGAGAAAGGGTTTGCTAATGGTGCTAATACCAGGAAGGAAAAAAAATGATTTCTTGCATCATCTGAAAGATTTGTATCAGGATTTGGCCTTCACAGAACCAACTAACCTCGACTGAAAAAGTGAACTTTGGAATTTATTGTCTGTAACAGTAAACAATGCATGATATTATTGATTATAAAGAGTACACATTTAGGGGGCCGGCTCGATAGCCCAGTGGATAGGGCGCCGGCATACCACATGGGAGGCCCCGGGTTCGGTTCCCGGGGACCTCTCCTAGCGGGCAGACCGCCTTGAGAATGGCAAGCTGCCATGGGTGGGCCAGAGCCGCCATGGGCAGGGCAGGTTGCCCGCGAATGGAGCGCAGCCAGCCACCCGCGAACTGAAAGCCGGCCGTGAACGGAAGCAGAAGCCGCCCACAAGTGGGGAAAGCCGCGCCTGCGCAGTGACCACTCTCGGCGCATCGCCGCAGCAGGGGGGAAGGGGAGATATGTAATAAAATAAATAAATCTTTAAAAAAAAAAAGAGTACACATTTAAAATACTGGGAATTTCTGTCACAAAATCAGTGTTTTAAAAGATGCCCATTAATCTGCTTAATAGCTCATAGTTGTCCACCCAACCAACAAAATTATCTGAACTCATTTTGACAAGGCTCTTATATATATCACAGCTCATGTAATTTTTCTATCCATTACTCTCTCAATGCCAATTTCAACACCAATACATTTTTTTAATTTCAATTTTATTTGTTTATTTATTTTTGTTACATATCCCCCGCTTTCTGCTTGTTCTTGCTGTGTTCATTTTTGCGTTCTTCTGTGTCTGCTCTGTCTCCTCCCGTTGGGGCGACGCACTGAGTCAGCTCACCATGCAGGTGGCTCTGCTTCCATTCATGGGCAGCTCTGCTCCATTCGCCAGCAACTTGCCCTGCCCGTGGCGGCTTTTGCCCTGCTCGTGGCGGCATTTTGCCCTGCCCATGGTGGCTCTGCCCCGCCCACGGCGGCTTGCCCTTCTCAAGTGGTCTGCCCGCCCAGAGAGGTCCCCAGGAACCGAACCCGGGGCCTCCCATGTGGTGAACTGGCGCCCTATCCACTGGGCTACAGCCGGCCCCCCAACACCAATACATTTTAGACAACCTATTTGATGACATGCTTAAAAATTTAAAATAAAGCTTAAATACTTTTCCTTTTGTATGTGCTTTAAGTGTTTAGCCAAATAATATATATACTTTTTATTTATTTGTATGTTATATTTCACAAACATACTGGTGTAATGCACCACAATCATACCTTGAGCAGTTGAATTGTACTGGTTTCACTTAATTTCTCATTTAAAAATAAACATTTACTCATAACCAATTTCTTGTTGTCTTTTTTGTGCAGTATCTTAAAGCAAAGATAATTTGTATGTCTTCATTGCTTGGTCATCTACCATGACCATAGAAAATTCAATAGCATGGGGGTGAATGAGCGTTTTTCTCACATCACGTGCTTTCCCCCATGAACAATGTGATAACTTTGAGACATGCTAAAAATTTTTATTGAAAGATTTACATTTTAAAGAACACTATGGAGTTCAAATTACACTAAAAGATGCTGGGACACTCATTTTCATAGGCAATCCTTTATTTTAAAGCACCAGAACTTCTCAGAACACACAGAACAAAACTCTGCAAATTTTAATTTTACAAGCATGATAACAACTTTGTGTAGAGAGTGCTATGATTGGTACCGGTATAGTTTGACTGTATCACCCGATCCTGATAATTTTCATCATATCTACCATGAAATTTTATTTCCTTTTGAATGCCCTGTTTTTAATTAGTGATTGATTTCTCATTTGAACAGCAATTATTTAACTTCAATTTTAACAATTACATTTATGTGTATATTTAATTTAGGCAAGTAATATCTGACACTATCCTTAATACAATATGCACATGGTGCAGTGTATAGAGTTCACTTGTCATTGTGCAGTTGTCTAATAAGCCATGATAAGAGCATGAGCTAAACAGATGTGCCTGAGCTTTGTCTGGCATTTAATTGAGCACAATACACATGTGCTGAACTAGTGAACTCACTTGTATAACTTTACATGAGCAGACATGTGCAGGCTTGAATTCAAAGAAAGACCAAGGCAAAAGCTCCTCTTTCCTAATCAGCTACACGTTTGTAGAAAGGTCAAATATATGCATAAATAAACAAAAGGAGACCCAGTCTAAAACCTGCGTGAAAATAAGCTAAATCCAGTGCACGTGGTATACCTCATAGTCTGTAAAGTGCTAGAAGTGGGCAAATAACACATTTCCATGAGCATGTTGTTGTTGGGTTTTAATTTTTTGGTTTTTTTTTTGGTTAAAGATTTTCAAATAGATGAAACATCTTTTTTAAATTGAATTAAATGGGAAACTTTGCCTCTTTAGAAACCTGAGGTTTTTAGAGAGCAGTTCAAAGTGCACACAGATTTCAAAAATGCCTAGGTCTGTCCTCAGGATATGAAACATATAGGGGGATACCCTGGGGACTTGGAGGCCCTTTACAGTGGCAGAAACTGCTATGTTCCCTTTCTGGCATCGTATCCACTTGGTGCTTTGGAAATTGGGTGAGAGGCCTCATCGGCAGTTGGATTGTTGGTAAAATCTATTCAGGAGTAGCCCCTACTTGAGGCTGTACCACTGACAAAACACTCAGCTGCAGCAAGGAGATAGGAGGAAGGGAGGCCCTAGAGGACGGCACCTTCTCCCCTTCCTCCCACCACAGGCCTCCTCTCTGGAGGCAGCGACTGCTGGGGCTGTAGGGGTCCACAGGGTCAAGCCCTTCTTTGTGTGAAGCGGTGTAAGGTGTGACTCTCCTTTTCCCCCTTACTCTGCACTTCCTTTCTCTAACCCCTAGTACTTTTCTTAGTCCTGGACTCTTCCCAGGGAGGTTTCTGTCCAGTCTTTTGCAATTCATCTCTGGGAAAGGGGGAGACCCCCCTTCCACCTCAGCAAAGCCAGCAGAGTCTTCCTGGTCTCCTGTTGTCCCCCTCCCTCCACTTTCAGTTTCTATATTCTGGGGCAAAAGCTCAGGGCTTGTAGGGATCAGAAGTATGTACAGCCCTGAGAAACTCGTCTCTGAAGAAAGTTTACCTTGGGCCATGCTTTGGACTCTCTGTTCACTATATTTTCATTCTAGAATTCCTCAGTTTTTCTGCCCTCCCCTTGCCCTAGGTCTAAGCACGAGTACAGATATGCATGTGCTTAGAGCAGCCCCGAGGCCTGTACAGAGCTCTCAGGGAGGAATTAGATAAATTTTCAGCATCCCCATGCCTGGCCCATCTAGTTTTCTTTAGTTTCCCATTCCAGGCCAGTAGCTTTGGGTTGCA
>PVKH010002188.1:0-27871 GCA_004027955.1 Chaetophractus vellerosus
CTTGCTAGGATTATTGTTATAGAATCCTAAATTGTCCATTTCCTTCTTGACTCACATATACAGAGTAAGCCCATAAATTAGGTCATGTCAATCCTCTGTTCAAAACCCTCCAGTAGCCAACATAACCTTAAATAAAAGTCAAACAGCCCACATGCTGCTCGACCTGCTGGATGTCCATCACCTGTCTCACGCCATCTCTTCCCACTTTGCTCCTCAATCACTCTGCTGCAGACCCTCTGTCCTCCTTACTGTTCTAAAATACCCTTATCTCAATATCTATATACTTGATACTCTCTCTGCTTTGAACATTCTCCTTTTAAATATCCATCCTTACATTCTTGAGGTCTTTTCACAAACACCCTCTTCTCCCTGAAGCCTTCTTGGATGACCCTATGATAGCTTGCAAGCTCCCCCTTGACTAACATCACCAATTTTCTTTCCTGCTTTACTGTTCTCCTGAACATTTATTGACTTCTTACATACTATACACGTTGTTTATTTCCTATCTACCTCCACTAGAATATCAGATGTGAGGGTAAGGATTTTTATCCTTTTGTTCATTGTCTTACCCCCTCTATAAAGCACACTAGAACAGTGCCTGGCTTACAAAGATTTGGAAAAAGCCAGATACTGTGGTTTGTTCTTGAAAGAGAGGTAAAAAATGAGTAGCTGTTCCCATCTTTGAAGAACTCCAAATATGTGTGGGCAGAAGAACATGTTTTAGTTACTCCTAAATCTATAAAACTCACATATAAATCTAAGTTGCTATAACAAGTTAGGGTGACTTGTACCAAAGTAGTGGTGTTGACTATTAGAATTGCAAGGATTCATGAAGGAAGAGTCACTATGCTTTACAGAAGGTGGCCCCTGACCTGGTCACTGAAGGGTAGCAATGGGCATGTAGGCCTTTCAAACATGACAAATGGGTGCTAATACCATCTAGATATGGCTCCGTTTTAAACACTCACAATATCTAAAACTTCGGATGGATAAGTGAAAGGGGGTTATTTCAAAAAAATTGTATAGAAATGCTCTAAATAGAGCTCCTGATTCATTTAAAATGTTCAGATTTGAAATAAGAAATTTAAGACTCCCACTCTAGTCATCAC
Organism: Chaetophractus vellerosus; assembly: GCA_004027955.1. Taxonomy (NCBI): domain Eukaryota; kingdom Metazoa; phylum Chordata; class Mammalia; order Cingulata; family Chlamyphoridae; genus Chaetophractus; species Chaetophractus vellerosus. The sequence goes on from PVKH010002188.1 coordinate 1,110, forward strand.
TTACTGAGCTCCTCACCATGTGTCTGGCACTGTACTTGGGATTTGGGGACAGATAAAAGGATAAAGAGAAGGCAATCTTGAGCCTGCAGGAGAGTATACCTGGCTGCTCATGAATAGTTTTAATAACAGAATGACAAAAATGCACATTCTATGAAACCACTTAATTATCATAAAATCATTAGAATTGGATGAAAATTCTTTATAGATACACTTGTCACCAGTAAGAAATTTGGAGAAAGCAGATTCTTTAAAAGCACATTATTCTGCTTTAGAATCTCTCCTGGTTTTCCCTTTGTTTAGCATCAAAGAAATTCCACTGCCCCAATGTGCTTCTATAACTTTAATGACCACCATTTCTTTACCTCCCAGGTACACTGAACTTCTTAATTTCCCCCAAGCACACTATTCTCTGGATTAATTTAATTCATCACATTATTGGGAACCTACCTCCAACACATGCATCTTTTATGAAATTCCCTGTCTCCCCTTCCTTTTCAATCAAATCCCTGCTTATCTTTTAATATCCTATTCACATGTTACCTTGGTGAATTATTCCCTGAATTCCACAGCTTGTCAGTAACTCTGCTCATTCATCTGTGATTCCATAATTCATGAAATCATTTAACTAGTATCTGTGCCAGGGCAATTTCTAGGGGCTGGGAATGCAAATGTAAACAAAACACAAATCCCTTCGTGCATGAAACATACAATCTGGGGAGGGGCAGTGTGCAATAAACAAATAAATAAATATGGTATCAAGGAGTGATAATTGCCATGAAATAATAAAGCAGTGTAAAGTGATAGATCCTCTTCCTGATTTTCCAATTACTATATAGAGAAATAGACTCTAAGGCGATGACATTTGAGCAGAAACCTGAAGGGAGTAGAGATTTAAAAGATCTGGTGGAATGGCATTTCAGGAAGAGGGGAAGCAGTTGCAAAGGCCCTTAGGCAGGAAGATGTTTGGGGAATTCTAAGCAAGAAGGTAATTTGTCAGAAACACTGTAGTGGTAGGGAAAGTGAAGAGATAGTTGAGCCAAATCATGTAGGACTTTCTAGGTTATGGCCTTAATAGAGTAGGAATTTACTTTAAGTGTGATGGGAAGCCATCCAAGGGTTTTAGATAGAAGAACCACACAATTTAACCTATATTTGCAAGATTAATTTGGCAGCTTTGTGGAGAATAGACTGTAGGGCGCAGAAATGGAAGTAGGGAGAGATGATGAGTGGCACTTTATTTTGTATTTAGTTATTCATGTTTTTTACTTTAAGTTACTTAAAGATGGACCTTGATTTACTCATTTTTATTGTATCTAGCAAGGGTTTATTGAATGAATGAAAGAAGGAATGAAAGGACATTGAATAAAAAATATTAGGTTTAATAATTTTTGACTCAAGTGAAAAGAAACTCAGATGAGAAAGTGTTCCTCTTCCCAAAGAGCAATAAAAAAAGGCTTCGTTATTTTTCAGTAAAAGGCACACATGTATTTTTCTACTTAAAAACAAAGTGTTGACTCCTATTCATGTGCCAGCACTAAATGAAGGTATACTGTGAGGAAGGTTTCATTCTGGAAAGACTGACCAATTGGCTTTAGGGGTGATAGGAAACTGGAAGCAAGAATGGTTGACATTTAAGGAAAGTGGACAATGTCTTTAAACAGGAAAGACATAACCATCAACATGTTCTCCCTTAGTGGGTGGCAATGTGCTCTCTTGGGCCTATAGAAAGTCAAGGGCATTAAGCAGATGGGCATTTATTGGGGCAGAGTAAAACAAGATAAATTTCTCATCCAAAATTAGTTATATTTGGAAAGAACATTTTCACTTTCACAGATGTAGTTGAAGTTGGCACAAAAATAAGGACATGTTGAATATGAATCAATTTCTCTGATTCCTTATGTTTTCTGTTAACTGTTAGTCAAATGTTCTTCTGCTGTATTTGGCAAAATAACAATAAAGAATAAACTCTAATCCTAAATACAATCATTGAACACCCAATAACAGGATTATGTTTGGGGCTTCATTTAAGCAATGTCAGTCCAAGTCCTACCACAAGAAATTTAACATTTGAACAATCAGTTTCACTAACAAAACAATCCTCTGGATAGGCAAATCAGGAAAAATGGGCAAGTGTCAGTGTATCTGATTCACTTGACTATATTGTAAAATTAAAAAACAATTAAACCATGTAATTCACCTTTCCTAGAAAGATGGTAAAAATATTCTGCTGAGCAATTCCAAATGCCTGTTATGTCACTCAGAAGTTAAGGCTAAAAACCATAGTCATATTCATCTTAAGGTGCACAAAGATGTCTGAGTATGTGACAGTGAGGAAAAACTTCTGCTGCAAACTTCCTTCACCCCTGGACATATTACAGTCTTACTTTTAAGAGCCTGTGGGATCAGTTCTCATCTTAGGGGATTCTTTGGTATATGGTAACTCTAGCTTTGATTTACTAAGGTGAAATACACTGGAGGCCGCCTTGACACCTAACTATCTCCCATACTCCACATCTAATTCATCAGCAAACAAACACTATCAACTCCATCTTCAAAATATATCCAGAACCTTCCCACTTCTCACCCTTCCACTGCCATCGTTATCTCTTTCCTGGGTTATTCCAAAAGCTTCCTAAATTGTCTCCTTGCTTTCGACGTAGTGCCATATCAACAGCCACAGTGAAGTAGTTCAGATAGAAGTCCAAGCACGTCTCTCCTTTTTCAGATTCCCAAAATGCTTTTCCATCATACTAAAAGACAAAGCCAATAGAATAGAAAGCCCTCTTTGATCTCAACCCCCACCCCTTGTTACATTTCTCACCTCATCTCTACAAATTTCCCCTATATGCACTCTGCACTGTTCTCTCCGCTGCCTCTGGCACAGGCCAGACAGACTCTTGCCTCAGGGCCTTTGAACTTGCTGTTCCCTCTTTCTAGAGTGCTTATCTGCAGGTATTTGTACAACTTACTTTAAGTCTTTCAGGATTTTATTGAAATGTCACCTTCTCAGTGAAGCCACTCTTTCTAAACTATACCACCTCACCCAGCAAGCATGCCTCTCGTCCCTGCTGATTTTTCTTCTAAGTACTCAATATAATAGTCTGTATATTTTACAAATATATCTGTCTTTCTCTCCACTAGAACAGAAACTTCATGAGGTAGAGATTTTTGTCTGTTATGTTCACTGCTCTACCCCTAGCAACTCAAATAGTGACTGCCACATACTAAGGACTCAATAAGTATTTGTTGAATTAATCAACTTATTTATTTTGCATTTTCCCAATCTAAATACATTTTATATAAGTAAATAAAAATCTGTAAGAGCTAAATCTAGGGCTTTGAGTTAAGAGTGTTTGTGAAAATTCTCAGCCCTTTCACTTCAATCATAAAATGAAAGTCACATAGTCAGAAATATAAGAAATTTAACATGGGGAGGAGGAAACATAACACGTGGACAAGAGATCTGTGTTCCCTGAGCCTTTACTGTAATTTAGGCAAAGTGCAGGAACTAGAATGTTGCCATTTAGCAAAAGTTCAGAACTAAGTTTTCTCCCCACACTGCCACTTCTTAAGTGGCACACTAGCCGATTTCTTAAGATCTTTTCCTAAGCTCTAATGCCATGATTCTTACTTCCATAAGACTTTTGTCTACAATACTAAAACCAATATTAGGAAGCTGAAACTTTAAAAGGGCATTTACTAGAAGGATATTGGAATTTTACAACTCTTGAGGATGGATAGAACAAGGGCTAGGGCTCTTAGCATTAAGTTTGTAGGCCTTCCACTAGAACTCCATCTGTTAAGTGATTCAGCATCCAAGTCCCAGGCTCTAAGTCTCTCAGTTCAAATTTTCTAAGGAAAATATAGTTGACCAACTGTGAGTCAGCAGTCCACCCCAGTTCAATCAAATATTGCCAGGGAACCAGGATGATGTGGTAGAAATGGTTCCTGTGCATCCACCATTATGGTTGGAGAGACTGTTCTAAGAGAAAAGGACAAAGGAAGACTCCAAAAATTGTCTACTAAAACTAAATCCTAGTTGGGCTAAAACAGCAGGGGTTTGACATTTATACCAGTTATGATAATCACATAATGGATATCATTCTGATAAGATTATAATTGAATCTTTAGTCATCAATATTAAAGTCAATAATATTTGCTTCAATTCAAATGGCAGGTTAGTTACTGTCGTGATAATTAATCTTAGAAGATTCTCAAAACACCATCTGTTTAATCAATATTGATCCCAGTAACTTTTGCAACTGCTTTTTATAAATCATAAAAGTCAGTTTATATATTTTCTCCACGGCCCCATTCAGCCAAGGACACCATATTTAGTAGAATCCTTTTCCATTCATCTGTCTCTAATGGCCCAACAAAGACAAAATTTGCTTAGAAATAATGAATAGGTTTAGTTTATGTATTTTGCCTTATTATATAGCAATACTTCTACTGACCAGTTATTTTAAGATTAACTGTGAGAACATTATTTAATTCACAGATTATTTTGTGATTCTTCAATCCCCTTTGTCTCAGTATCCAGCCAATGTCAAAAGCTTTAATGCAGGGCTGGCCTGAAAAATAATCAGAATTAATTTCTAAGTGTGTATGTGTGCATGCTCACATGTGAATGTTTATTTGTCCTCTCACCTAAAACCAAACATAAGCAAATATAGTTAGTTGAAAGTGTCATTTGAAATCTTAAAATATAATCCACTCTTTACTTCATATTACAGCTTCTTTACCCCTTCAGATTAGAGTTGCCCAGATTACACAGTCTATGTTGACTTTGGAACAGATTTTGAATTCCCAAAGAGCTTTGCATTCTTACCAATCCTTTGCCAAATTATGTTTAATTTGTAAATAAAGGCCAGAAAACATCTGTTCAAGGATATTTTTTAGAGGAAGATTTCCACTTTCATTTCCCTGTACTAGAAATTTTGGTGTCTCTGGAGGCTGAGAACTTATTCTGGCTTCTGATGGTGTAGGATTTCTTTTCACCAGATAACATTGATAGAAATTAAATGGTTCATTGCTTTGGGGGAAACTTTGCTCTTCACTCAATAGTTTAAATTTCAGGTACTTTTCCCCCTTGCTTTTATACCCATTTGACAAGCTCCAGGCAAAATTTAAACCAGGAATCCAATATACCCAAATGGTACAGCAATAAGATAGAAATAGACTTTCCACAGAATCTTTCCTTGAAACTTCTTAACAATGCCCTCTTTAATTCCAATAAGTTTAATAAAATGTTTAAGATGTCTCTTCTCAACAGAAGACATCAAAAAAAAAAAAAACTAGGAAACTCGTCAGGCATAAGTTTTGGAGAAACATGTAATTATATCAGAAAGTAAGCTAAACACCAATAGACAATAAATCTTCCAAAAATAGTGAAATGTTAATATACTCTAAGATAGTTTTTCTTTTTTCTTTTAAAAAAGATACTTAGATTACATAAATGTTACAGAGAATATATAGGGGATTCCCATATGCCCTGCCTCCCACACCTCCCAATTTTCTCACATTAGCAACATCTTTTATTAGTGTGGTACATTCATTGTAATTGATAAACACATTTTGGAGCATTGCCACTAAACATGGGTTATAGTTTACATTGTAGTTTACACTCTCTCCCACTCAATTATGTAGGTTATGGCAAGACATATAATGTCCTGTGTCTGTCATTGTAATGTTTATTCAGGACGATTCCCAAGTCCCCAAAATGCCCCCTTATTATACCTGTTTTTACCTCTCCCTACCCTCAGAACCTCCATTGGCTACTGCCTCTACATCAATGATATTTCTTCAATTGCTAGAATCACTATAAGTCTATAGTGTAATACCAGTAAGTCTACTTTAGTCCATAGTTCATTCCACAATCCTAAGAATTCTGGGATGGTGATGCCCACTCCACCTTTAATTGAGGGGGGAGGGCCTTCGATCCCATTCGGTCAATAGATGGGACTCCTTTACTTGCAGTTGCAGACATTCTCGGTTCCTTGGTATGTTGGTTATCCATCAGCTCCTCCTTGTTAGTTGTCCTGGGTGAGTCCAAAGAACTGGAGAGTAGGTGCTACAACTTCTTTGAGATTCAGAGCCCAGCTAGCACATGGACAGCCCAAAGATTTAAGTCTCTTGGACATATGCCTACCAACTTGAATACTAATTATAAGTTCAAATAGAAGGACAAAAGAGCCATGTGTAGGGAAGCCACAACTGAGTCCAACTCTGTCACACTGGGGAGCATAAATTCCAAAGTAGGGCCCACTGGCAAGGGACCAAACTCCTGAGCTATCTGCCCAGACTACAGTATATGGATGTCTCCAGAGCCCTCAGGAACCCCGCTATTTGACTCATTTGTCTTGACCTTTTCCCCCTTTTGGGCAAGGTCTTTTTTTTTTTTCTAGTTGTATTGCTTGCTGGTACTTGGTAGCAATCCCTTGGCGCCAGGGAAGCTCATCTCCAGGAGTCACGTCCCATGCTGGGGGGAAGTTATTGCGTTTATATTCTGAGTTTGGCTTAGAGAGAGGCCATATTTGAGCAACAAGGAGGCTCCCAGTAGATCACTCTTGGGTACCCTACAGCATTAGGCTAAGTTTCAATTTCAGGAGCAAAGGCTCATAAGAATAGTCATCAATATCAAGGGCCAATCAGTGGACCATCGTCCATCACTAGTCGTTGCCCCTGTACTTGGGGGTCTAAGATAGTTTTGACAAGGAAATAATAGGCAAGAATTGGTAATACACTTTGCCATTATAATTAAAGTCTCTTTATACCCCTCAAACTTTTGTTGTTCACCTTTTAAGAGATTTTAAAGAAACCAAGGATTCCTCATGACAATCTCAAAAATAATTAACAAGATGGAAATCCTTCTAGATTAGGTAAAAGGTACTTGGTTGATTTAGCTCAGAGAGGTTGATACACTTTCACCCATTGGAAGAACTGTCCTGGCAGACAAGTGACCAGCTGTCCTTTATTGCCACAAAGGGCAAACCCAAAAACAAAGAGCTAAAATCCCAATTAAAATGGAAACAGAATTCTAAGCATATAAGGTCGCAGTTCACAACTCTGGATATATATCACTCACCTGGGAGCTTTAAAAAATACCAATGCCCCAGAACCCTGAGCCCAGCTTGAGCAAATGCATATTTCAAAAGCTCCTCAAGTGATGCTAATGTATAATCAAGGTTGAGAAACACTGTTGTGAGGTGAGGGAAGGATCCTATAAAATATGCTTCATTGGAGCATATTAAGAATTGAGTAAATAAGTTATGCATATAGAAAACATGACTACCTTTCTCCCTAGTTACTTGTTGCTATTGTGTGAACTTATGAGAAGCTCTCTCATTTTTCTATATTTGTGATTTTAGAAGAAGAAAAGTATTATTGGCATCCAGAATGTAAACTGGAATTGAGGTAGTGTTCCCTGATTCTGATAAGGGGTAACTCATAAAACCAAACCCAGCCTCCTAAAATTAACAAAAACAAAATTTTTAGGTTACTAAGTATCTCTGACTCTACCACCATGAGATTTACCTGCTCCTTGGAATCATCTCATTTTTATTAAAATGCCAACACCACCTGGTTAGGCCCCAGGAAACACTGCCCTCACCCCGCTTCCAGAACTCTGGCTCAAATGTGCATCTTTTCCCTTTGGAAGTAGGGTGGAACCCTCAAATGGAAGAACAACAGGACAATAAGAGATAGTCCAAGAAGCATAAACCCAGACTAGCTGACAAAATTCTATTTATATGATTGCCAACCTATTCATCACACCTGTTCCAATCCACCCATTGCCTTCAGACATCTACATTCTAGCTTTCTCAAAGAGTCACAAGTTGCAAGCATCTCATTAGTTTTATTTCATTTGCTTCCACTCTACCTAACCCCATGTGCTAAAGGCCAAGGTCTTGCCACATAGGTATCTCTTCCTACTCTGCTTGATATCTCTCTGGTTAAATACCAGGCAGACAGATTCTGTTCTTTAGTTTACAGAAGGAGTAAGAGGAGAAGGAGGAGACCTAATTTGTTTTATCTATGTTGAGTTAGCTGCTTTAGATACAGTGTGTCACTAGGATAGTCAAAACAACCATGAAATTTAATTATTATTTTTCAGATGGTGAGATCAAGGTTCGGGAAGATGAAGTAACTCTCCCGGGTAGAGAGATATAAGAACCAGGCTGAGATTCATACCTGAGCCTATCCTACGTCACAGACCATGATCTTTCCACCTTTCTTGCTTTCCTTCCAAAGTCCAGTTTCTGAACAAAAGGATTCCCCTTTCCTCAGAGTTGCTACAACTCTACAGAGTGCCAATCCCATAGTTGCCCACGTGAATGATGCCTGTCAGAATTATTCAATGCAATTTCCATGGCCCTGACTTTCCTCAAAGAGAGGTAAAATGCAATGCCCCCTCTAATCTGGGTATAATAATAATCCTAACAGAAAATGCAGCTAATATCCATTGAGTACTAATTGGACTCACTGTGAGCTAGGAATTGGTCTGAACTCTTTTTGTGACTTACTTCTATCAGGTAATTACTTTAATTACCATAGTCTTTTAGGTAAGTACTATACTTATTTTCATTTTGCAGATGACAAAACTCAAGACATGCAAAGCTTGCACAAAGTTACATAGCTGACATATTACAGAACAAAAATTTGAACCTAACAGACAACCATTATATTCAACAATATAACAAGAACATTCATGTACAGTGGGAATTTCATATGTTACCCAAATCACGTTATCTCACACTTGTCATCTGCCTAACTATGTAAAGAACAATGTAGATGTTTAGAGGTGAAGAAAGAATTATCTTGAAGTTTCAAGAGAGAGACATGGGAACAAATCTGAATGAAAGGAAAATTGATTGAATTAATGCTTCAGTAAACTATTTGGATCTCCTCAAAGAACTTTGAGAAATGGAAGTTAAGGTTGCAATCTCAAATTGCTTTTGTGCCTTTTAAATTAGGTGCTACTTAAACTCAACACTTTGTTCTGTGTTTAATGGTTTCAAGCCACACTGGACTAACCATCTCTATTTCAATTTTAAATTAGAGCTTTTGGGTTATAAGGTTTGAAATAGAAAAAATGCTGTTTCTTCCAAGTCTTAAGATTCTACAGGTAGAATATTATATTTTATATATATATATATATATATATATATATATATATATATATAGAATGCTTCCAGAATATGTTGAAAAGAAAGAACTTCTTAATATTACTCTTTGAACTAATTACTCTTTGAACTAATTCCCCATTCTCACCTATTACCCATTCCATGGAAACTGTATTTCAATTTTCTATTTAACTAAATACATCCTGGTATTCATTATTCGTTGATAACTTTGTATGTATCAGAGTATTTGGAAATATCCAGGAAGTATCAAGCAATTTTAGAGAATAGGAGAAAGAAAAGCAAAATAGGAAAAAAATGCCCCTTGAAATAAATAATCAGGATTGAGGAGGAGATCATGGGGAGAAGAGAGAGAATCATGGGACAAGAAAAAGAAAAGGAGTTAATTTTTAAAAATCCACTACTATTTTTAGGAATGATTTCTTTTTTCTTTAAAACTTCCACAACAATGATAAACTTAAATATTTTGTAGCTTTGAACAGTGATTTCCATTCAATACTTTGCATGCCAACAACTGGTGTAAGCAATTGTCGTCATATAACCGCTTATTTTTGGTAGGTGAGCTGTATTAATTCAGTTAGTATGTCAGTAACATCCAAACTATTTTTTCCTTATATCCTACAAATGTACCTTAGAGTCACTAAAATCAGTGGAAAAGTTAGCAAGCAAAGACTGAGATTGAGTTGCAAGATTATAAATACCTGCCTCCTCCACAATTTACCGCCACACTGACAGGTCTCCAGTATAACAGTGTACTACAACTGGCAGAGCTGAAAGAAACAGACTCCCAGAGGAAGTGTACATAGGGAAGCCCAAAGTCAGAGGGGAGACAGAAACAAGAACACTAGAGAAACTTCAAATCTGGTAACTATAGCAATAAAAAACATTAAACACAGTCTAATTCCTAGCCAGATTAACATAAATCCCCACACTGAAGGCCTTTTTGCCTCAGTTCTTATCACACAACACATCATGTCTGCTTTGCAATAAAAACTTACAACATATGCCAAAGTACAAGAAAAACACATACCCTGAGAGAAAAAGAAATCATCATACTCAAGCTCAGATACAACACAGATGCAGAAATAGACAGAAATTCTAAAATAGGTATGATTAGCATGTTAAGGACTAATAGAAAAAGTAGACATCATGCAAGAACAGATGGGTAATGTAAGTAGAGAGATGTAAATTCTAAGAAACAATCAAAAGGATATGCTAGAATTTTTTTAAAAAAAACACTAATAGAAATGAAGAATGCCTTCAAAGAATTTACCATTAGACTTGACACTGCTGAGGAAAGAATCAGGAACTTGAATAGAAGTTTAATTTTATTGGTCAGTTTGGCTAGACTGTTGTGTTCAGTTGTTTGGTCAACCACTAGCCTAGATGTTGCTGGGAACGTATTCTGTAGATGTGATTAGCATTTACAATCCATTTGACTTTAAGTAAAGGAGACTCGATAGCCCAGTGGATAGGGCGCTGGCATACCACATGGGATGCCCCGGGTTCGGTTCCCAGGGACCTCTCCTAGCGGGCAGACTGCCTTGAGAATGGCAAGCCGCCATGGGCAGGCCAGAGCCACCGTGGGCAGGGCAAAAAGCTGCCACAGACAGGGCAAAAAAGCCGCCATGGGCAGGGCAGGTCGCCTGTGAATGGAGCGCAGCCAGCCACCCGCGAAATGAAAGCCAGTCGTGAATGGAAGCAGAAGCCGCTTACAAGCGGGGAAAAGCCGCACCTGCCCAGTGACCACTCTCGGCGCGTCGCCGCAGCAGGGGGGAAGGGGAGATATGTAATAAAATAAATAAATCTTTAAAAAAAATAAAAATAAAAAATAAAGGCAATAATGACTATTTCCAGTGCCAGACAATACTGTAATGGCTCTACAAAGGTAATAGACTTGCAAGACACTGCTGATGCTCTGTAGGACCCACTCCACCTCCACCCATCCTTGCTTCCAGACATAACCAGAGTGAATTACCAGCAGACCCCAAAAGGTGAGGTACAAAGTGTGACCCATGAGGAATGTGTTCCACTCTAAAAGAACTGCATGATTTTTCCAATTTATAGAGACAAAAAATCAGGGGAATATGTGTGCGAATGGATATTAAGGGTGTGGGATAATAGCAGAAAGAACATAAAGTTGTATTAGGATGAATAGATTGATATGGGCCCACTAAGCAGAGATTCTATATTCAATATTGTAACTCAAGGGGTTAGGAAGGGCTCTAACAGTGTGTTTGGTTGGATGGCTTAAACATGGAGCAAAAGGCGGCCTACAAAAATGCAGCTGAAATACAGGAACTGCCTTGTATAATGCAAGAAGCTATTCAAAAGCTCAGGGAGATTGGAATGTTAGAGTGGATTTATCATGTAAGTCCTGGTCATTGACCCCCTGAGGGTCCAGAAGACACACCTTTTACCACAACTGTGAGAAATAAATTTGTGAGGGGAGCCCCAGCATTCATAGAGAGATTTCTGTGTTTGCTCTTCTCTATAAGTCAGGAATTACAGTGGAAACTGCTGTCGCTGAACTTGGATCCTTAAATGCAATGGGGATAACTGGATCCCAGGGTGGCAGGATTCAGATGGCAGGACTTGAATGCCAAAGACAAAATAGAAATGGTTACCAAAATGAAAGCAGAGTCAAAGCATGTAGTGGTTTGAAGCTGAATGATATCTCAGAAAAACAGGTTCTTAAATCTAATCCATTCCTATAGGTGTAAACCCATGATAAGTAGGATCTTTTGATGAGACTACTTCAGTGAAGGTGTGATCCACCTCATTCAGGATGGGTCTTAGTCCTATTACTGGAATCTTTTATAAGAGAATGAAATGCAGACACACAGAAAGCCATGGAAGCAAGAAGCTGAAAGCAATGAAAACTGAAAGAGAAGGGAGAGAGCAGATGTTGCCATGTGCCTTGCCACACGGTGAAGGAGCCAAGGAAATTAGCCTTTGGGAAGAAAGCATCACCTTGATGATGCCTTGATTGGACATTTTCCCAGACTTTAATAGTAAGCAAATAAATTCCCATTTTTAAAGCCAAACCATTTCATGGTATTTCCTTGAAGCAGTCTAAGAAACTAAAGCAGATTTTGGTACTAGGAGAGCGGGGTGCTCATATTGCAAATACCAAAAAATGTGAAAACAGTTTTGGAATTGAGAAATGGGTAGAGGCTGGAAAAACTATTTGGCGTTTGATAGAAAAGGCCTAGATTACTTTGAAGAGACTGTAGAAATATGGATGGCAAAGGTACTTCTGATGGGGCCTTAGAAGAAAATGATGGAGGTGTTATTAGAAACTGGAGGAAAGGTGATCCTTGTTTTAAAATGGTAGAGAACTTGTCAAAATTGAATTCTGATGTTAGATGGAAGGCAGAATTTGAGAGTAATGAGCTTGGATATTTGGCTGAGGAGATGTCTAAGCTAAGTGTGGAAAATGCAGCCTGGTATCTTCTTGCAGCTTATAGTGAAATGAGACAGGAAAGGGATAAGTTGAGAACTGCACTCCTGGGCACAGAGGAATCAGAAATTCATGGGGAAATTCTGAGCTTCTGGAAAGTGAATCCCCAGAGAATAGTGCTCCATGTGAGAGTTTAACTGAACATGGATCCAGTCAGCTATTTCAGAGCAAGTTGGGATTAGAAATGCATTTATACTGCACTGATTTGTGGAAAGTTCTTTTGTCTGATGGTTTGGACCCCTGTGTACTACATACAAAACAGAAGGTTTTATTTGCAAGATCTGTATGAATGGAACAACTGCCAACCTAGACTAAAGGGACAGAAAAGGGACAGACTGAAGGAAAAACCACTTCAAGGGCAGAACCATGGAATCTGAGGTCTGGACTGAAGATGTCTTCTCAGACCAAGAGAGTGTATCCACCCATGTGTGTGGAAAGGGTGAGTCTGTCCTGGTGCTTGGAGAGGGTGGGCATACTGCCCCATTGTTCAGGAAGAGTACTGCTACCCTAGTCTTCAGAGAGCATGGAGTATATGTCCCAGGGATTGTGCAGAGTCTGGCTGCCCACCAGTTTTCTCAGAGGGTGGGGCCCATTGCCCAGGGATTGCGGAGAGTCTGGCCATCATCCAACTGCTTGTAGAGGGTGGTGCTCATTCATCCCAGTGTTCAGGGAGAGCAAGATCCCTGTACGCACTTGAAAAGACTGAGGCTGCCACCCCATCAGGCCTGAAGGACAAAACATCATTCCATAGATAAAACTCAGATCTTGAAAATGGAGTTTTCTCTGCTTGGTTTGAGAATTGTTTGGGACAAATGACCCTTGTTTTCCTTCCAATTTCTACTCATGGAAATGGGAATGTTTATGCTATGACTACCTATCCATTGTATATTGGAAGCAGATAACTCGTTCTCTAGGTTTCACAGGTCCACAGATGGAGGGGGATTGTAGCCCAGGACAGACCATACCCATAAATCATTTTGATGGGACTTTGCACTAAGCATTGTTTTTGAAATGACTTAAGGCTTTTGGGATGTTGTTATGGAATGGATGTATTTGTATGTGAAAAGAGCATGTCTTTGGGGGTCCAGAAGGTGGGGAGTAGTGGTTTTAGGTTATCTATATCCCAGAAAATGTTCTAAAATCTAATCTATTCCTATGGATATGGACCCATTATAATTAGGACTTTTTACAGAGGCTACTTCAGTCAAGGTGTGACCTAGATGATTTCACTGAATTCTACCAAGTATTTGGGAAAGAGATAATACCAGATCTCTACAATCTCTTCCAGAATATAGAAGCAAAGGCAATACTTCCTATTTCATTCTCTGAAACCAGCATTACCTTAAACTAGATAAAGGCATTACAAGGAGAGAAAATGATAGACCATATACGCAAAAATCCTCAACAAAATCTTAGCAAATGGTATTCAACAATATATAAGAAGAATTATAAACCAGTACCAATTAGGAATTATCCCAGGTATCTAAGGCAGGTTCAATATGTGAAGATCAATTAGGCTAATCCACCACATCAATAGACAAATGAAGAAAAATGAAATGATCATATCAGTTGTGGTGGTCTATGATTATTTTATGAATCCCAAAAAAGAAAAAGATTATATTTATAAAATAATCTATTCCTCTGGGTGTGGTAACCTCTGATTGCATTAAACTCAGCTGAAGTGTTTTTGATTAGATTCCCTGTTAGTATTAGCAGGCATGACTCAGGCCAAGTCCCTTCCCCCTGATATAAACAGATACTCAGACACACAGGAAGAGAGAGCTCTGTCATTTTTTGATCCTGCCATGTGACAGAATGGAGAAGGCTCATACAGCTGAGGCCCTGGGGAGTGATGAGCCATTTTGTCTGATAATTTATAGCTGACATTGGGAAGAGAGCCTGATATAGGAAGCCCTAAGAGACTGGCCTTACGCCAGCCTGCAGCTGAAACTGGGAAGAAGCTGAGCTACTGAGCCTGAGAGAGAAAGCCCAGAGGGGAAGGCTGAAACCTGCAGTGATCAACAGCCATCTTGCTTCAACACACGGAGCTGACTCTGGTGCCTCGAGTTGGACTTTCCACGGCCTTGGGACTATCAGCTTTTACCCCAAATATCCTTTATAAAAGCCAACAGGTTTCTTTGCATCGGCACCCCTCTGATGTGCTAATATATCAGTTCATGCAGAAAAAGCATTTGACACAATTCAACATCCATTCATGATAAAAATTCACAGTATACTGGGATTAGAGGGGAAGTTCCTCAACTTGACAAAGGTCATTTACAGAAAACCTACAGCTTTTATCTTATTTAATGATGAAAGACTGGATGCTTCCCTCCTAAGATCAGGAAAAAAGGCAAAGAAGTCCTCCCTTACCACGCCTATTCAATATCATGGTGGAAGTCCTAGCTACAGCAATAAGAAAAGGAAATAAAAGACAGTAGGGAAATGGGAAAAATATAGTAACTTTGCAGTGAGGAAATCTGAACAAACACTACCTCAGCTGTGGTAAGCCATGTTGATAGTGTATACCCTTGACATGTTGTGATAAGAACGGTGCTCTATCTCTGTGGTTGCTCCCTGCTAAACCCATAACCACAATCTAATCACAAGAGGAAAACTGAGAAACTGGCATAGTCTAGAGAAGGCTAAGGAGACAGCATGACTAAATTTAATGTGGTATCCTGGATGGGATCCTGTGTAATAGGAAAGGATATTAGGTAAAAACTAAGGAAATATGGATAAAGTATGGTCTTTAGTTAATAATAATGTATCAATGTGAGTTCATTTTTGTGAGAGATTACTAACTATAATAAAGTCAGATGTTAATAATAGGGAAAACTATATATGGGGTATAGGGAATGCTGCATGACATCATTATACCTTTCCTGTCAATTTAAAACTATTTTAAAATATTAAAAGATACTTTAAAAACTAAGAAATATGCCAAGTCACCTATTTTCTACTTTACCTCTTCTCTTCCATGTTTATATTACTTATTTAAAGTAATGGACACATATATAGGGAATGGGCCTAAATTCTTCTATTTATCTCTGCATATATTAAATGCTCAATACGTTAAGAGAATAGTTTGAGCAAACTCCCTGAACATTTTTTCATGATCTTTGTTTTACTGCATTTAATAGCATGAAACACAGTTATCGCTGAACAAACAGCAGTGTGAACAGACTTTACACAGTCCTTTATTTGTCTACACGTAGCACACTGGTCATGTTTGGGAAGATGAGGAACACCACAGCTCTCAAAACCAAGGAAATGATATCAAGAATAAATGAAAAATTATGAACATAAACTTGAAACATCCAGATATGCTAAAATCATCCTTTCTCAACTTTGACCTCCCAAAAATTTAAGTGTTCTTTCCATGCTCTGCAAATTCTGGTCAAAAATGGAATGCCTGACCCTGACAGGATAATAGGATTTTTCTTCCTTGTAGCTTCTCTAATTCTATTGAGATTCACCAAAAAATTTGAATGAGTCTCTATCATCCTCCCTCTCCCTCTTCTTACGTCCCTAGAAAGGCTCTACTGTATGGAAGGATAACTGCCTTTCTTTTTATTTTTGCAAGATATTTACATGAAAGAATAGAAATTACAAACAGAAACGGTATTCATTGGACCACAAATCTACTTCCAAAGGGAAGGTTTCTTGTGCAAGCAAATGGAAAAGCAGCCCCTGCAGAATTTTTGAGCTGCATTAACCTAACAGATCAAATCTCACTTAGTGACAATATTTATGAAGAATACTAATGAACTTCTCCCATTGAAAGAGTCTGCCTCATAACTGGGATTTGGGGCTACATGCTTTCCTCCCTCTTTCCTTGAAATAGCTTAGTCTTTATTCATGTTTGAATGGGAAAGCAGCACAAAATCCTTTTTTAAAGTGAATTTAGACAAAATGATTATTTTTCTCATGTGATTTCTGTGAAGGGAAGAGAATAACAAATCAGGAAGTGAATCTATAACATAGTTCTGGCCCCCAAAGAAAACCTGATTAAAATGGAAAAGATACACTTACTTAAGATATCAAATACTTTGATCATGGGAATAACAGTGCAAATAAATGAAAGCTGCACAAACGGCTATATTTTATAAAACTAAGATTTATTAAGAATTTCTAACATCTCATTGTGGCATATATTAAAGATTATATTTTCACAGGTTGAATTATTTGTCAATGAGCTCAGTGCAATATTGGGCTACAATAAATAAACAGATTATTTTCAATTTGGATTTGTTACCTGCTTATGCAGTTTATCATTTTCTCTCCTTTAAATCACATCTGATTTCACTAAGAGGCACCTGTGGCAGAAAAGGTCGATGAGCAATCATGGCAAAGAGTGTGGTATTTCCAAGCTGGGTAAAACCAGACTCTTGTCGAGTCTCAGCAAGCAGCGAGGTGGAAATTTACACAGATAGCAAGATAAGGTGTCTGGCCTACTGTAGCAACCAGACACTCATTTTTTGTTCATATTTGAAATTTCCTCTGTTCCTTCAACATTGTGTGCAATAAAATTGAGGGGTGGATCGCAAAAAGTCAAAGAATTTTGATGATGACTTTGGAACTGAATAAGGTGGTCTATGAAGAATGAGAGAAAAGAATATTCTTTGACATCGTTTTCACATGTATAGCAATGTTTTGAAATGAGATTTCTTTTCTCTCAACAAAGAAGATATTACATTTCAAAATCTGTTCAAAAAAGATCAAACCACCTGTCTTCGGTTTGGAAAGAAATTTTCATTCTGAAGGCTCATTTCATTGGGGTGTTCATTCATCCATGATTCCATGAGGTGCTGGGCATTGCCTCGTCAAGGAGAAGCAGACCCTCTACCTGGTCATATTGTGTATTCCGACAAAAGCAACCAGAGGACTCGGTACCCAGGGTGTGAGATATATATATATATATATATATATATATATGCTGAGAGAATTCAGTGTAAGGAGGAAATATGAAAGAAAAAAGTATATTTTGAGGAAAGTGCTTTATAAAGTAGATTGTGAAAGATCAAAAATCAAGATTAGTATATTAGGGCATGGATAGTTTGACTTACTCTATGCTGTTGATGGAGCCAATTCTCATAACCCTTAGATGTCTTATAAAGCATAAGAGGGAAAAGGCACATTTAAACTCACAATGAGTAATAATACCAATGCAGCAAATTGATAATTTGTTCTTGAATCCCTACCTTTACCGAAGCTAAGCGTGAAGGTTTAGAGAATGCTTTTTGGAAAGAAAATCTGGGGTTCACAACTCAGCCCCATCATTCACCGCTTATGAAGCCATGGGGTAAAAAACACAACCTCTGTCCTTTATCTCCTTGTCTATGACAGGAATGCATGTGGCACATGGTAAATGATTAATAAATCTGGGCACATGGTAAATGATTAATAAAGCTTATTCATCATCATGCCACCAGTTAAAGAAGCTGAAATTCTCTTTTCCCTATTTCTCCATCTATTTTTATCCTTCTAATCCATCAAGGCCCACCTCAAATATGAAAATAATATTCATAATAGCAATTAGAAATTTCCATGAGTGCACCCCAATTCAACTCTACACAAAACTATGGCCTCATCTCTGTTCCCAGAACACTTTCTTGGAAAGAAAACCATGAAGTGGTTTTAAATAGATGAGGAGGCTAAACAAGTTGGAGTATATTGAAATGAAACAGGACGTGGAATGTTTTTTCTTGTGGATCACTCCAAATTTTGATACATCCTCAGATTAGGAGTGGGGAAGGAAAAAATCTGGGCTTTGGATATTTTTATAAAGATCCCCAGGAGAATTAGTAAGGCTTCTTTCCTCAAGACCTCTTAGCCCCAATCACTCCACAAAGATATGTTGTATTAGAAGAAAGAATGATGACTTATTCACTTTCCTGTCCTGTCACTAGCTCTTACCACAGAGTCTGACATGTTTCAAATATTCAATAGATGTTAGTAGACTGACTAAATAAAAATTAGCCTTTGTTTTTCCTCTCTGGAAAATTTTTCTAACTTAATAAAGATTTGCAGGAGGTAGGTGGAGGAGCTTCTCTTTTTAGGTTTAGGAACTAGTGTTACTGTCAGCCTGACACATCACTCAAATATTATAAATATGTAAATATATATACATATATTTATCTTCTAGGTAGGGTACTTCTGCCTTTTAATACTGTAAAACTCTAAATATTATAAACATTTTCTCACCTAGGAAATATTACTCACAATGCCTGGATTAAACACTTTTGTGGTATAAAAATATATATAATGCTGCACAATGAAACTTTCTATTTCATGGTGGCTCACCATAACTTTTCTAAAAATGTTATCTAAAGGTAAAACAACATGAAGAACAAAGCTAGAGGACTTCAATTCCCGATTTCAAATTGTACTACAAGATTACAATAATCAAAACAGCGTGCTACTGCCATAGAGACAAATAGACAAATATAAGAGAACTCAAAGTCCAAAACTAGACCCACATCCATGGCCAACTGATTTTTGACAATGGTGCTATGTACATGCATAAAGAATAGTCTATTCACCAATTGGTGCTGGGGAAACTGGATATCCACACACAAAAGAGGGAAGACCCTAATTCACATGATATATAAATATAAACTCAAAACGATCAAGAGCTAAACTATGCAACTTAGAAGATAACACAGGACAAATCTTCATGACCTGCGATTAGGCAATGGTTTCGTAGATATGACACCAAAAGCCCAAGCAACAAAAGAGAGAATAGATCAGTTAGACTGTAATTAAAATTAAAAACGTTTGTGCAAAGGGCATTATCAAGAAAGTGAAAATATAAACTACAGAATGAGAGGAAATAGTTGCAAACCATATAGCAGAAAAGGCTTAATATACAGAATATATAAAGAACTTTTACAATGTAACAACAAAAAAGACAACCAATTAAATAATGGACAAGGGGCTTGAATAGATATTTTTCCAAAGAAGATAAACAAATGGCCAATAAGCACGGGAAAAGATGTTCAGCATCATTAGCCATTAGAGAAATGCAAATCAAAACCACAATGAGACACCATGTCACATCCACAAGGATGGCCATTACTTTTTAAAAAGATATATAGGTGTTGGAGAGGATGTAGAGAAATTGGAACTCTAGTACATTGTTCCTGGGAATATAAAATGATGTGGAAAGCAATATGATAGTTCATCCAAAAGTTATATACAGTTACCATATGACCCAGCAATTCCACTTTTAGTTATATACCCAAAGAAAGTCAAAACAAGGTCTCAAACAGATATTTGCATGCCAATGTTTAAAGGTGCATTATTCACAATAACCAAAATGTAGAAACAACCCATTTATCAACAAAAGAATGAACAAACAAAATGTGGTGCTTGCACACAATGAAATATTATTTGGTCGTAAGAATGGAAGTTATGAGACATGGTGTAACATGAAAGAGCCTTGAAAATAAGCAAGGCACATAAGGGCAAATATTCTATGATGTCTAGTAATAGCAAATCTAGACCAAAAGAGTTTTCCAGTGCAAGGAGGGGGAGAGGGAAGCGGGGAGTGTTTAGAGGAAAAAAAGATAAGACTTTTAGAATCTACAGCATCATTTCCAAACTGTTTAATATATTAGCCCAATGATATAAACATATTAAGTTAACCCCAATCTGTCCTTTGCAATGTTCAGTATATTTGGACATTCCCATGGAGAAGACATATAGTATCTACTGAGTAATTTGATAACTGGATTTTCAAACGTCAATTGAAAAATCCACAAGCCTGTTTAGTTCAAATCTGATAAAACAAATTAAGGTTTTGCATTCAATGGTGCTACTATTTGGTTCAGGAAAGAATCAAAAGAAGGGGACGGAGTGAGGAGTTAAATATGGGAGGGGTATCAGGACAGGGAATGAAGTGAGGAATAGGAAGAGGGGAAGGGAAGGTTTGGTTTTCTTCATCTGTATTCTCTGACTCTCTCCAGTTGTGGTATGTCAATATCATCAATCAGGTTTTCAGGTAGTATAAGATTTAAAATCATTAACATAATAAAAGGTAGCTCAGGACAAGCGTTTTTAATAACCAAGCAAAAACAACAGTACATAGCATTTTTGTCCACCCTTACAAAGAAAACCATTATAACAAGATCGCTAGCAACCACATTTTAATTATTAAAGATAAAGCACCTGTTTTCAGTTTCAGGAATGTAAAACATAGACTTCCTTTGTTGGATACATTAGACAGTAAATTAGGCTGAGGCCGACAATTAAAGTATGTTTCTAAATGTAAGCCACACTAACAGACCACTGACTGGTAGTTTAGTAATTAAATTTCTCACAGAAACACTTTATCATCTGTACAATTAGGAC
Organism: Chaetophractus vellerosus; assembly: GCA_004027955.1. Taxonomy (NCBI): domain Eukaryota; kingdom Metazoa; phylum Chordata; class Mammalia; order Cingulata; family Chlamyphoridae; genus Chaetophractus; species Chaetophractus vellerosus. The sequence continues at coordinate 22,071 of PVKH010002188.1, forward strand.
ATTTTCATTCGCAAATGTCAGAAAGCCAACTCTAACTCAAGAAATGGAATTTAATGAACTATGTAATTGAGAAATCACATAGATTGTGCTGGCTTAAAGCACAGCTGGTTTCAGGAGTTGAATCATATTTTTTTCCCCTTTCTTTCCTTTTCTTACCTTCTCTTCTCTTCTTTTCACATTCCTTTGATTTTCTTCTCTTGTCTCATGTTTTCTATTCTCTTCTCTTTTTCTCTTTCTCCATTACTCCCTCCATCTCTTAGCTTTCATTTCCTCCCTGTTGACTTCATTCTTAGGCAACCTGTCTCTATATAGTGAAAAAGTTGGCAGCCAGGAACAGGAAACTTACATTCTGAAAGCTGAACAACCTTAAAAGAAAAATAACTGCTTCAGAGAGCCCTTGCTAAAATTACAAGGAAGATAATTCGCAAGGGCTGGGTCACTTAACCTCTCTGAGCCAATCAAGGAATCTTAAAATGTGGCGCTCTGATTGGCCAAGGCTGGTCGCAGGCGCACTCCTAAGCAGTACCGGGATAGCAGAATGAACTCCTCCCCAAACAACGGACTGTGCCAGGCACAGGTGAGTGAGGTAGCAGTGCTCTTCATACTTAACGTACATTTAATCAAGCTGAAGATCTTAAGTAGCCCAGATGGTGCCGGAGATTCCCAACTTCTAACAAACTCCCAGGTGATGTTGATGCTGCTCCGTTGGGAACCACACATTGAAAATCACTGCTTGTTGGCAAAGGATACAAGGGAGGCAAGAGAAACAAACAGATACTAAACCACCCAAGTAGGTTTAGAGAAGTTCCATTATTATGATGATAGAAACATATCCTTGATAAAAACAAACTTTGAATGACAGCAAGAGTGCTCTTCAACAATTCCACATATAAAAAGGAAAATCTAAAAAACTATTCTATTAAGAAAATCCAGCATGATATATGTACATCTGGGTTTGCATTGAGGAATATATTATTTGTACAAGTACTATAGGGTTTTATTTCATTTACATATACTTTTACCTGTCACAAGAAAAATACTATGTAGTTTAAATTCTGCTGAAATAATTCCATAACACAGTATACTAATATGGAATGAAAATGTCCAGGTAAAAAACTGATTGTCTTATTAATTTAAATCATAGTTCATAAAAAAGTTCTTATACACACAGAAATGTAAACAGCTTAATACCAAATGATATAATCAGACTTAATTAGGACATAGAAGAGGGTCCTAATACCTGTGCTGTATCAGAGCACCCTCCTGTGGCTGCCAGTGCTTGGGTTGTTTGCATCTAGTGAGTTGCTTGCTAGTTTAATGAATGCATAGTCTGAGTAGAAAATGAACACCACATGACTAGGTACAGTAAATTTCTAAGTCATTTCAAAACTGTCAAAGAACTGCAGACAATCAAGAACCTCTTTGGTAAGCCATGTGTCAAATCTTAAGTCTATTCCTATTTATCCTGATTCCAAACAACTTGAAAGTTCAACCAATGGTGAAATCAAATTGCTTTGGTCCACATTCTTCTTCCTATCTTTATGAGAGAGATAAATCACAAGGAAACAAACGGACATAAAGGATTTTGCTTTTAGGAATTTCTGGAATATGACCTATTATGGCCTGGAAGCATAAAACCAAATCATCTATACCACCTTTATCTTTTGTCTTGATCATTGATTCTTAATCTGAAGCTATATAAATAAATGTGCAATTTATATTTCAAATAAATATGTTTATCTAATAACAGAATGTACCAGGAATTAAATGCATGATTATAAAATCATAAAGTTTGGAAAATTTTATAAGCTATTATTAACAATTGTTCCTCTGGGGAAAGGCACTGAGTGGTAGGCGGCTAGAAAGAAATATTTTACACTTTGTTGCTTAAATTTTACCATAAGCACATACTAATTTCTTTAAAAATTTAAAGAGCTCCATTCTTTCATTGAAGAGTGTTGTTAAGAGACAATATTATAAAAAGAAATGATAACTGGAGATAGAGATGGTGGTGAATGACACTGATTTGGGCCCTCTTATGCAGGTTACAGTCTATCTGGACAACAACAGTGGACAAATAATTATAATCGTAATAGTACAAATGGGAAATATAGGTGCTGGCCAAAGAGAATTAATCCCAAGAGTTTGGTGAGGCTTCTCAGTTTTCCAGTATTAAATCATGTTCAATGTCATTGTCATATTGTATATTTATTGTACTCTAAATGCTTTTTGGAAATTAATTTTTTGAAACCAGTGATACAAGAAAACTCACGTATCCAAAATGAACATATTTATTGGACCTCATTTCCACCTGCAAGTTTATTCTAAAAATTATACCTGTGAATTACGATATTTGGCCAATCAAAAGGAACCGTCTTAGATCACAAACTCTACAGTGTTTCAGGTAGTTGAATGGTCAATTCAAGCCCAAACTCAGTGCATATACAGCAATCAGCAGTCGCTCCAGTATGCCTAAAAACACCCAGTAATAACATTACCAGGTTAACAACATATCTTTTCCTGAAATTCATCAAAAGAAAGAATGAACATGGAGAAAGGGAATGGCTTGTGGTAAGGCATTCCTCAAAGTGAATCCGGACTCTGTCACTTATTTACACAGTTACTTATGTTTTCAGGTGTAAAATACATATGTGCTGTTGAATTATATAACAAAGGATCTATTTGCAAATTTCATGGGATAACATTATATAAAGCATCTTCTGATCTAGTTCCTGTTACTATTAGCTTGGATATAGCAATGACTATCTGAAGTAATTTTTTCTCTTCTCTTGTGAGTATGACACTCCTGATGATTTATAGATTTTGTTGAATAGAAAATAGGCAAGCAATCAAAATACTCCTAAAAACAATCCTTTATTAATATTGAGCCTTAGAGCTAATGGCTCTCAAATTCACTATAATTCACTATAATTCAGAGACTCAGACAGTCACAGAGTAAACCCAGAACATCCCACTGTAGCAAATGAACACATCCTTAAACCAGCTGGGTTGGCAGGCGAATTCAGAGAAAGCACAGGGCTACAAAAACTGAATTTCAATTCTTATTTTGCCACAAGTAGCACAATCATGCACAACTGCTTCACTTCCTTAGCTTTTGGATTCCCCATCTGTAAAACACAGTGGACATATACATTGTTTAAAAATGACAAATTTTGAGAACTAAATGATGCTTTTTGGTTTACATATATTGTTTCCCTTTGTTTCCCTTTGTTTCATATGTATTTCAAATTATTGATCTGAAAAATAACCAGAAAGGTTGATTTAGGATTTTTTTTTTATCCCCCCTTACTGCTTGTGTCCTCTGTGTCCATTTGATGTGCGTTTTTCTGTGTCTGCTTGTCTCCCTTTGTTGTGTCATCTGGCTGACTTGCCTTCACCAGGAGGCTCTGGGAATCGAACCCAGGGCCTCCCATATGGTAAACGGGAGCCAAACCAATTGAACCACAGCCACTTCCCAGGATTTTTTAATTTTTTCGGTGCATGCTCCTCTAGGCAGAGAGTGAGCTCTGCCTCAAGTGATTACCTTTATTTTATTTTATTTTATTTTTGTCCTTTATTTTATTATTTTTAATTAATTAATATTTTTTTAAAGATACTTTGATTAAATAAATGTTACACAAAAATTTTAGGGGTACCCATATGCCCCACATCCCACACCTCCCACAACCTCCCACATATACATCCTTCAGCAGTGTGACACATCACCTGTAATAGATATACACATTTTGGGGCTTTGCCACTAATCATGGACCACAGTTCACACTGTAGACCACACTCTCTCCCACACAGTTCTGCATGATATATGATGAAATAAAATGGCCTATATCCGCCATTGCCACATCACCCAGGACAATTCCCAAGTCCCAAAAAAGCCACCGTATTACAACTGCCCTTCCCTCTCCCTACCCCCAAAGTGTCCTGTGGCCACTGGCTCCACATAACCTTGTAATTTCTTCCATTGCATGAATCAAAACAAGTCTATAATAGGACACCAGCAAGTCCACTAGTCCATAGCGCTTCCCCCAATCCCAAGGAATCTGGGATGCTGATGACTCCTCCACCACCAAGTGAGAGGGGACTTAAATCCCGTGGACAAGATGGACGAGATTATCCTGCCTGCAGTTGCAGACTCTCTCCATTCCTCGAGATAGCCGCTGTCCATCATCACCCACTAGATGTCCTGGGTGAGTCCATTAAGTTGTAGAGTAGGAGTTGCAGCTCCACCAAGCCTCTGGACCCAGTTGGCGCATGGACAGCCTGTAGTCTCTGGTCTCTGGAAGTACACCTAAAACTCTGGCATCACATATATGTATGAATAGAAGAGACATATGGACCATGTGCGGTGAAGACATATTTCGATCAGACGCTGTCACTCTCAGAAGAAAGGATTCCAAATTAGGGCCCACTGGTAAGGAACCAAACTCTGGGGCCATCTGCCCTAATATAGGACCTGGATGTCTCCAAAGCCCTCAGTAGGCTCTCTGTTTGGGGTGATATCCATATTGGAAGCCGAGGAGGTCCTACTGGGATGTGCATAAGTGTTACCTCTGGGTTGACCTTCCGACTCACTTTGAAGTCTCTTAGCCCAATGAACTCATTTGTCTTTACCATTTCCCCCTTTTATTCAAAGTCTCTTTCCAGTCGTACTGCCCATTGGCATTTGTTAGTAATCCCTCATTGCCAGGGAGGCTCATCCCCGGTAGTCATGTCCCACGCTGGGAGGAAGGTAATGCATTCATATGCTGTGTTTGGCTTAGAGAGAGGCCACATTTGAGCAACAAGGAGGTTCTCAATAGGCAACTCTTAGGCACCCCATAACAATAGGCTGTTTCAATTTCAAGTGCAAAGATCACAAGGCTAGTCATCAATAACAGGGGCCCATCAATGGATCATCCTCCTTTGCCAGATGCTGCCCCTGCACTTGGGGGGCTGTTGCTACTCTCCTGGAAAATATGGCAGAGCTCTCCAAGATGGGAATTCAGTGTTCTCCCATTTATTGAGTAATTCTTCACCCCGTGACCATGCCCCATGAACATTTGAACAATTATGCATACCTTTTATGTATGTTCAGGTGGACTTCCTCCCATGCACCCCCAACCCTGACACCCCCCACCAATGATCCTCTCCCGTCCCTGTTGTAACCCTTCTGTGATCCAAAGCCTCTTCAAAGGTGAAGCCATAACAATAGCCAATTGCAATGAATAGGAAAATGAAATAATAATATTTAAATGTAAGAGTTAAAATGTATGAGAACTTAAAAAATAATAAATAAAAAATAATTTTTCTTTAAAAATAGAAAAAAGAAAATAAGATATTATGAATATATTATTTTAAAAATGTGAAAAAATATATATATATAATTTTTTTAATACATTTTGCCTTGTTGGTGCAATATCTGGTGTCCAGTCTGTTTCGTGACACCTTCCTCTTCTCACCCCCAAGTGTCCCACCATTTTTCATTTAATTTTCAAAGAAGTTTTAGGTCACAGCAGAGTCACACACAGAATACAAGACAATCTCATATGTTCAACCTCCTCCTCCATCCTCCCCCCATACCAAAACTTTTTCCTATGTGGATGGCAGCACCAACATAACTGACATACAGATAGTGAAACATAGTTCTCAAACATTGTCATTGGTCCATATTAAGGTCCACATTTTAGATCGTACACTTATATAAATTTTGACGACATTCACCCTGTCCTGTGTCCACCACTGCAAGGCAATGGAAAACACTTCACCCGGCCACCAAACGCCCCCTGTTCGATCCACCCCATCCC
>PVKH010002189.1:0-27870 GCA_004027955.1 Chaetophractus vellerosus
ATTACATATCCCCCCCCCTTTCTGCTTGCTCTTGCTGTGTGTCCATTCTTCTGTGTTTTTCTATGTCTGCTTCTTGTCTCCCCCCGTCCCCGCGGCGACGCGCCGAGTCGGCCCTCCACGGCGGTGGCTCGTTCCCTTCGAGGGTGGCTCCATTCCGTTCCCACGGGCGGCTCTGCTCCATGTTTTGCGGGCAGCAGTCCTCCATGTTTTTTGTGGGCTGCTCGGCTTCTGCAGTTCGCAGGTGGCAGCTCCGTTTTTTTCATGGGTGACTTTGCCATGCCCGTGGGGGCTCCGCCCTGCCCGTGGTGGCTTTTTGCCTTGCCCACGGCGGCTCTGCCCCACCCACGGCGGCTTGCCTTTCTCAAGACCGTCTGCCCGCTCGGAGAGGTCCCCGGGAACCGAACCCGGGGCCTCCCATGTGGTACACCGGCGAGCTCTTTATCCACTGAGCTATCTAGCCGGGCCCTGGAATTCATAATTAAATCAAACTCAAACCATTGCAACATCCAAGATTTAATTCCTTAAGAAGCCATTATAATTTAAATTATATATAGAGATAGATCTCTCTCTATATATTATGTATGTATATATGGTGTATATTTTTATGTGGCATACATATCTTTAAGGAAAGAAAGAAAAATATACATTCATTGTGAAAAGTTTAACATATCTCTTTTGGTAACTGATAAAATATGAATTTTATCTACAAAGATTCTATGGTACATATCAAAGCTAATGTGAAATGTTGAATGTTTTCCCTTTGAGGTAAAAATCAATACCACATTAACCCACGTTTCTACTCAGTATTTTACCAGAGGTCCTAGAGATTATAATACAATAAAAGTAAATGAAAGGAATAATGATTAGTAAAGAAGAATCAAATTGTCAATATTCACATGTAATGTGATTGTGTGTATAGGAGTCCAGAAGAATATATAGAGAAATTATTTGAATTAAATAGTGTTTAGCAATGTTGCTACATACAATGATTATGTTAGAAATCTATTGTGTTTCTAAATATACAATAAGAACTTTGAAAGATAAATGGGAGATACTATTTATATTTATATAAAAATATAAATAAATCTAAAATATGATATGCTAGTCCTCTGCAGGGAAGATTATAAAATTTTATTTAAAGACATTAGAGAAGATCTACATGAATAAAGACATAACAGATCTATATATATGAGAATTCAGCATCTCATAAAAGCTGTATTTGATATCAGTAGATGAAAGGATGAATCACACTACAATTGCTTAGGACCCATGACTAATAGTCATAGTAATGCTAATTTTGTATTCTAGGAACTTTATAATGCCTTGCATATATTAATTCAATATAATCCTCACATCAGGGAAGTGGATGTGGCTCGACCAGTTGAGTGCCTGCCTACCACATGGGAGATCTCGGTTCGGGTCCTGGTGCCTCCTAAAAGAAGAGAAGCAGAAGCTGCCCCTGCTGCAACAAGCTAGATGCCACTCCCGCCGCAATGAGCAGATGCCACAAGCCAGCAGATGCCATAGCCCACAGGAAGCGGATGTGGCTCAGGCCATTGGGCACTCGCCTCTAATGTGGGAGGTCCCAGGTTTGGTTCCCAGTGCCTCCTGGAGAAGGTGAGCAAAACAATGAGCAGACAGACTAGAGAACCATCTAGGGGAGGGGAGTATAAACAAAGAAAAATAAAGTAGATAAATCTAAAAAAAAAATCCTCACGTCAACTTATTGCATAGGTAATATTATATTACAATTTAATAGATTGGGCAACTAAGACACAGAGAGGTTAAGTAACTTGTCCAAGGTAACACAACTAATATGTTGAAGAACTGAACCCCAAAAATAAGCTTAAATAATTCATTTTCTTGTCCCCTGTATACTATGTTCCTGGTGTAAGTAAAAAAAATATATATATGAACCACTTTGTGAAAAATTGTGAATAGTACAAGAACAAGCAATTTACAGATGAAAAAGGGAAAACAACACAAATAGAAGTAATAAAAATCCAAACTAAAGTAAGATTTTTTTTGTCTATTGTGTATTATATTGACAAAAAATGAAATAATTGATAATGTTCATTTTGGACCAGGATGCTAAGGTGTTGGCTCTTACATTGCTGGGTATTATGGGGCAAATTGATACCCTTTTTGAAGTCAGTTTGGCATTAGCTGTCTAAAATTAAAAGTGTCATACTCTTCCATTCAGCAATTTAACGTCTCGTATTTAATTTTACAAAAATATTATGTTTGTAAAATTATGTAAGTTTGTATGCTACATGTATGTTTCTTCATTGCAGCAATATTTAAAATGGGAAAATGCCCATGAATAGTGAGATGGGCAAGCAGTGTATTGGTTCAATATTTGCCTCTAGTGAATTCCATTATTTGCCTATTGTTTTTTATCATGTGACCATGGACAATCTACTTAAATTCTCTTGTGCCTCTATTTCTTTAGCTGTAAAATGGAAGTAATAATAGTAATATTATTATATTAGTATATTATAACAACAACACTTGACTCAGGGCTCATTGTGATGAAAAAAGATATAATTTGTATAAAGTGCTCACAGCAGGTTACTATTAACCTGCTATTATTATTCTTATGGGTATTAAACAGGCATTAAAAAAATCAGGTTCATATAAGGAACCAAAGGAAAAAATAGATAAATTGAACTTTGTAAAAATTAAAAACTTTTGTGCTTAAAAGCACACCATCAGCATTTCTGTTGTTATATACAAAATGCTGAAAGCTGTCTGCAAAATGTGACTTTACTCCCTTTAATTTAATTGAGTCGGAAATTACTGTTTAGCCTGGTTTTGGTGAAAGAACAAAGACAATGTGTAATTATTATAGGTGATCATTCTAAGGGTATACTTGTGAATCCATATGTTCTCTTTTTGGCATAATATTGAATTCTTTTTCTCATTGTTTTAAAAGTTTTCTCCCTGTAATTTCATATTGTGAAACAGTGCTCAAAATACACTGTAACTCTTATGTTGCAGAAATTTCTGGGAAAGGTGGAAAATCCTCCTCTTGTATGAGGTTGAAAAATCCAAATGTTCTACAAATTACTACCAGAAACAATATTGTCTCTTCTCATTGTGTCTCCAAAATATGGCTTTTTAGCTCCCTAATTATAAATGCCTTAATATTGGCAAGTTCCTGCTTTAAACTCTTAGCAGATGATTATTGCCATCAATGATTTTATAGACTTTGTTTTTTTTTTCAAAAAGATTTTATTTATTTATTTATCCCCCCCTTGCTGCTTGGGCCAGCTGTGTCCATTTGCTGTGCATTTTTCTGTGTCTGTTTGCCTCCCTTTGTTGTGTCATTTTGCTGTGCCAGCTCACCGCACCACACAGGCTGTCAGCTCACTGCGCGGGCTAGCTTGTCTTCAACAGGAGGCCCTGGGAATCGAACCCGGGGCCTCCCATATGGTAAATGGCAGCCCAACCACTTAGCCACATCTGCTTTCCCTAGACTTTGTTTTCATTTCCTTGTATTTTACACTAGGTGGATACATTTTTATTTACCTTCTAATCTTAATATTACCTAGAGATAAATATAAACTTCAGTTTGTCTGAAAAAAAAAAAAGAACACCATCAAAAAGTAAAAGGACAACCCACAGAATGGGAGAAAATATTTGCAAATCATATATCTGATAAGGGTTGAATATCCAGAATATATAAAGAACTCTTTTATTTCAAAGATTTATTTTTAATTTATTTATATATCACCCCCTTGCTGCTTGTTCTTGCTGTGTTCATTTTTGCGTTCTTCTGTGTCTGCTTGTCTCCCCCTGCTGCGGCATCCCAACGAGTCAGCTCACCACGCGGCGGCTTGCCTTTGCTCGTGGCGGCTTGCCTTCTTGAGGAGGCCCTGGGAACCGAACCTGGGGCCTCCCATGTGGTAAACCAGGGCTCTACCAATTGAGCCACAGTTGGTTTCCAAGAACTCTTATAATTCAGTAATAAAAAGACTAATAACAATTAAGAGTGGGTAAAGGATCTGAATAGCCATTTGTCCAAGGAATTTTTATATACATATGAACAACAAGCACATGAAAAGATGGTCAACATTGTTAGCCATTGGAGAAATGCAAATAAAAATCATAAGATACCACTTCATACCCACTAGGATGGCTATAATTAAATAAAGGGAAATAAAAAGTGTTGTCAAGGATGTGGAAACATAAAATAGTACATCTGGTGTGGAAAACAGTTGGCAGTTCCTCAGAAAGTTAAACATAGAATTAACCACAAAAGTCAGCAATTCTACTCATTAGAGAAGTAAAACCACATGTCTATGCAAAATCTTGTGCATGAATGTACATAATGGCATTATTCATAATAATTAAAATGTAGAGACAATGCAGATGGCCATCAACTGATGAATGGATGAACAAAATGTGGTATGTCTATGCAATGGCATATTATTCAGCCATAAAAATGAATGAAGTTCTGATACATGCTGCAACATGGATGAACTTTGAAAACATTATGCTAAGGAAAGGAGCCAGGCAAGAAAGGCCATGGATTGTATGATTATATTTGTATGAAATGTTTAGAATAGGCAGTTCCACAGAGACAGACCGTAGAACAGTGATTGTGAGGGTGCAGAGGGAAAGGGGAAGGAGTGACGGTTAATGCACAAGGGGTTCCTTTTTTGGATCATGAAAGTGTTCTGCTATTAGATACTAGCGATGGTTGCTCAGTTTTATGCACATACTAAAAAAATCATTCTTAAAGGGCCGAATATTATGGTATTCGAATTATATCTCAATAAAAAAGAATCAGGTTCAGTAATAAATACAGACTTGAAAGATGTTCATAACATACTGTTGCAGAAAAAAGGATGTGCAAAATAACTGAGAGACAGATATTTATTATCTATATCTATCTGTACCTATTTATATATCTATGTGTATTTATTTGTAATAAGTATAATCATAACTTGTGAGTAACACAATGATAGTGGAGTTGAGGAATAGATGAAATTTTTAAGATCTGCTTTATATATTTAGTACCTTTTCTTAGAATTCTAAGGATCACATATTATTTACATAGTTTTAAATTTATAACTATATATATTTTATTTTTTTCAAAAAAACAATGCTAATTAAACCAATCATAATCCTGCTATTGGAACAGAGAGCAAGTGATAATTTTCTCACTGCAACTAAAGGATGAAAATGTGTTTGATAGCATTGGGAGGTGTGGGAGGTTGAATTATGTATCCAAGTAAAACAAATGTTCTTAAACTTAATTCCATTCCTGTGGGTGTGAACCCAATGTCCATAGGACTTTTGTAGATGTTATTTTTAGTTGACATGTGGCCAGAAGTCCACAGAACCTAGAAGAGTCAGGAAAGGACATCACCATGTGACGGGGAAACCACGGAACCCAAGATCTGCCAACCAGTCAGCATGCTACTGACCCTGGGAAGAAGCAAGCCTTCTAACCTCTGAAACTGTATGCCAATACACTTGTTGTTTAAGGCAAAACCACCAATTTGTGGTATTTTGTGATTGCAACTTAGCAAAACTAGGATAGGAGGCATTTCAAAATGAAGGACTATGGTAAAAAGCGAATCACATTTTTGTGACCTCTGAGTAAAATGAGGTAGCTGGAGGGGCGGAGGTAAGAAAAGAGGAGGTGAACTTGAGGGTTAGTTTGAGGACAGGCCATGGAGGATCTTTCAGTGTCTGTCTTTGTTGGTTGCAAATCATGAACCTTTGAAGTTTTGAGGAAGAGAGTGATGCAATCTCTGAGCATTGTCAATTTAGAAGAGAGACTAATAGGAACAGAGGTTTTAGGAGCTGTTTTATGACCCAGGAAGAGTACTACTAAATAATTATAACACGTGACACTTTAAACTTCTACTATACTTAATGTTGTTCAAAATAGTTTCAACTTTACCTCAAGTAGATGTAGACAGAGGCCACTATAGCGGGAAGGATCCATTCAAAATCCTTAATTTGGCTGGAGGCTAAAGTAAGGAAGTAATTTACTTTTAGTAATTTTCTAGGTCACAGAGTTAGCTCATGACAGTAAATATTTCCTCCCTCCCCTGCAAATTTTACCTTTGGCTGCACCCAGATAGCATGAGTAGTGAGGCTGGGGGTGGCTGTGTGATGTCATCCGCAGTCTTGGCCGTCCAGTTTTCACTATGGGCCTGAAAACCCAGTGTCTTTTTCTCTGAGATGGGAGGTCAGTAGGTATGTGAGGCAAGTCAGAGGATGATGTTCCCTACATATCCCATAGTTATTGGGGCAATGCTAGTGTGTCAGTTAGTCATAGCAGGGGGAAGCAGGGAGTGTGGGATCCTACAAAACCATGAAGTGAGAATCTAAATGAACTCTAGTAAAAGAGTCAGGACACTGTATTCTCTGTCATGTACCTGCAGTATGAAAATGGCAATTCATGTAACCCTTGCTATGTTTAATGTCTATAAATACAACACAATGCTAAAAACCCTTATTTAGCTTATCTCAAACATCTAAAAGGAATATATAAAACAAACGTGTATATACAAAAATATTTTTCTTATATAACAAGCATATAGTACGTATGTGTGTATATATATAAGTGATTTTGGAGGGTTCGTTAATTTTTCCCTGGGAGAAGTCTTTTTTCTTTTGTGCTTATTAGCAAGGGTCCCTTGGCCACTTTGGGGAAACATTCATGAATAATATTGGCTATCATTTATTGAACTAATGTGTGTCAGAAAATTACTTACAACTTTACACATGTTTTATTATTTAACCCTTAGGACCAGGAATTAAAAGGATATTTCAGAGAGGTTGCATAGCCACTTGTTGAGAGGTTAAAATACTTATTTGGGGGTAATAAATGGTCTACATGGGAGCCAGGTTAGGAGCCCTGCATTCCCCATCACACTGTTACTGGGAGCAATAGAAATTTTTTGCCTAGCCAGCCCTCAGATCAGGCCCCATCAGACCTCTCCCTGGAGGGGTGTGAGGGTGTGGGGGGGATTCAAATACCTGCCCCAAATATGGTATGAGTGAAATTTCAAGGGCATTTGTTATTTTTGTTTGGGAATAGGACCAGGTTACCAGATTATTAATGTTAAGTCTTTCTCTAAGCGTGTGTGGGACATTGCATGAACCACTTCACCTCTCCAGCCTTGATTTCCTTTTCTGTGAAATGGAGATTAAATAATCTCTAAGGGGCTCAGTGGGTAAGAGCACCAGTGTACCACATGGGAGGCCCCAGGTTCGGTTCCCAGGGACCTCTCCGAGTGGGCAGACGGCCTTGAGAAAGGCAAGCCGCCATAGGCGGGGCAAAAGCCCCTGTGGACAAGGCAAAAAGCCGCCACAGGCAGGGCAGAGTCCCCACGGGCATGGCAAAGTCACCCATGAAAAAAACGGAGCTGCCACCTGCGAAGCGCAGAAGCCGGGCAGCCCGCAAAACATGGAGCGGAGCTGCCCGTGAAAACAGAATGGAGCCACCCACGAACAGTGGGAGCCGTCGGCGCTTGGCCGCAAAGACGGGGGTAGACAAGAAGCAGACATAGAAAAAACACAGAAGAATGGACACACAGCAAGAGCAAGCAGAAAGGGGGGGTATGTAAATTTAAAAAAAATTATAATCTCTAAGGATTTCTGAGGTTATAAAATATTCTGGAATAGCATACCTGACTAGATAATGTGTGCTTGGGAAGAAAGATAGAAAAGGGCTAAATCCAAAGAATGGCTGGAGGAGAAGGACCAGAGGGATAGGGGTGGCTAGAGAACTGAGATAAGCCACAAAAGCAACCTGGCTCTTTTACACTGTGCCTGGAGATGGGCCCTAGCAGATAGGCAATTTCAAAGTGTCAGACTCTGAGACCCCGAGGGCTGGAGGCACATGATGTCATCTGGACCCCCTTGCTAGCCTTTAGGAGTATGGCAAACGTCATCAGAATCAGCCAACTCCTGCAAAGGAGATCTCAGAAAATTTTGAACTAGAAAACTTAACAGGCTATATACAACTAGTATCCTAAATTTTTTCTGTGTTAATATTGGCTTTTCAATTTGTTTTATATTTGGATATATTCTTAGGTTTTTGCAACATCCAAAGTAGGGATACTTGCTTAAAAAGAAGCCTCTCTGATGTCCTCTTCCAGTTCCTTAAAGTCAATTCATCATAAGAAATAGGATTAGGGTTGACTCCCAATGAAGGGTTAGGATACATAACTGTAGGTGATTGGATGTCCACATTGAGGTGATATGTAAGAGAAGGCCTGGTTTTCTATTCCCAGAACAGTAAAATCATTTATTTAAAGAAAAAAATCTAGTTGATTCAGAGTGATAACTCCGTTTTAAATTACATCACTTCAATTGCTATACAATTCCATATTTTTCAAAAATTCTCTATAAATTGCATTTTTCTTTCTTGAAATATTTGTTCATTTCCATTGCATATTTTCACAATTTTTAAAATGCTTGGCTTTACTTTTATGAGATTTAAATTTATTTGTATATTAAAGAAGTAGCGCTTTATCTTTTTAAGTGTTTAAGAGATTTTCCTCATTTTGTCTTTTATTTTAATTAATAACAAATTGATATTATTATATAAATTTTTATGCATTCAAATATTTTCCTTTATCTTTACTACTTTTGTTTTCATGTTACCCTCCCATACTCCAAAATTAGATTTATTTACTGAAAATTTTTTAAAACAATTTATTGAATTATATCATTCGTACATGAACATACATAAACTATAAGTGTTCAGTAAACATTGTGAACTTAGAAAACAAACACGCATAACATCATGCAGGACTCCCACACGTAATCTCCCGACAAACACCCTGCATTGTTGTAACAAATCATGAAAGAGCATCGTCAAAGTATTACTACTAACTATAGTCTGTATCTTCCTCCCCTATTCCTTTTTTTTAAAGGATTTATTTATTTATTTATGTATTTACTTTTATCCATTTTTACCACCCCTTCCCCCATTTTTGCTGTTTCTGTGTCCATTCGCTGGGCAACCCTGTGTCTGTTTCCTGCCCTCTCTTCCCATCTTTCTCCTCCTGTCTTCACTGGGATTCAATCCTCAGAACCTCTGATGTGGGAGAGAGGTGTTCTATGTCCTGTGCCACCTTAGTTCCTATTTTTTCGGTGCGTCTCGTCTTGGCTCTCCCTTGTGTCACTTTCCTGTTATGTCATCATCTTGCTGCGTGGCTCGCGGGGCCTGACAGCTCACCCATGTGCAGGGCCTGGGGGGCTCACCCGCTTGTGGGGCCTGGTGGTGTGCCTGTGGACTGTGCCTGGCGGCTCACCTGCTCTCAGGGACTGGCGATGCACCCATGCATGGGGCCTGATGGCCCACGCACCTTATATATATATATATATTTTATTTTTACCGGGAGGTCCTGGGGATCGAATCCAGGTCCCTCCACATGGGAGATGGATGCCCGACCACCCAAGCCACATCCGCCCCCCTATTAAATCTCTTAAGGTTGAGCAAAGTTACAGTTTTTTCATACAGGATGGTCATATAATAAATCAAGCTTAGTTTATCACCAGCATTCCCAAAAACCAGACCTAGGGAGAAAAACTAGGTCTGGGGACACATGCATGGTTTCTAACATAGCGAATGTTTAGCTTACCCTGATTATCACAAAATCAGGAAAGTGAGAATATTCGCAGCTGAAAAAATTTTAAACCTAGTATAGTTTTCTTTTAATTTGGAAATATCTGATCTATTTTATTTATTTGGGAATAAGTTGTGAAGTAGTGTTTAATTGGTACCTTTTCAATATTAAATGATGTCCTCAACTTCACTTATTTTGAAAATAAGCTTTTGTCATTAATTTAAAATATTACTGGGGCCGGCTCGATAGCCCAGTGGATAGGGCGCCGGCATACCACATGGGAGGCCCCGGGTTCGATTCCCGGGGACCTCTCCTTAGCAGGCAGACCGCCTTGAGAATGGCAAGCCGCCATGGGCGGGCCAGAGCCGCCGTGGGCAGGGCAAGAAGCTGCCACGGACAGGGCAAGAGCCGCCACGGGCAGGGCAGGTCGCCTGCAGATGGAGCGCAGCCAGCCACCCGCGAACTGAAGCAAGCGCCGGCCGTGAACGGACGCAGAGACCGCCCACAAGCGGGGAAAAGCCGCGCCTGCGCAGTGACCACTCTCAGCGTGTCGCCGCAGCGGGGGGAAGGGGAGATATGTAATAAAATAAATAAATCTTTAAAAAAAATAATAAAATATTACTTTTGGATTTTCCATTCTGTGCTTTGATAATTGTGTCTTGTTTTACACAAATGTCACACTATTTTAATGATCATCATTTTATGGTGCGCTTTACTTTCTGGCAAGGAGTATCTTATAACCTTTCTTCAGGATATTCTTGGATATTCCCTTTGAAATTCATAGATATTTATAACACTATCAGAAATGGGATTTTGATTGGTATTGAGTTTAATTTTAGGGATTAATTGACATTTCTAAAAAAATGAGACAGCCTATCTTTATCCACAGTGTGTTTCTATATTTATTCAGTTGTATCTTGTATCCCTCAGAAAATTTCTTCTGGTCTTCATTTTAATAGGTCTTGACTAGTAATTGTTAATCTATTACTAGATGTTTTGATAGGCATATAATTTTAATTTCCTACTTTTCAATCATCTTCTATTTATCTGCTCATTCAGGTGTGCAGCACTTCCAAAGGAATTCATATAACACAGACCTAACTCTGTTTGCTTGGTATCCTCATTTTTTAAGGCTGCCTAAGGATTTAATCTTAAATTTTCAGAGCCTGAAGTGTGGACCCAGGGCAACTAGCACATCCTTCTACTCCCCTGGATTACTACGCTATAGAGTTCACCTTTTCTACAAATTCATTATGAAAAATCGCAACAGTGATTATCATCAATGACGTCTGTTTTGGTCTCTGTTGCCAACCACAGATATAACAGCTCTGTAGTTATGTATCCCACCCCCAGTAGTAATTACTGCATTATGCTTTGATACAAATCCTTTCCACCTTGCTAATAAAGACTTATCAGGGGAAAGTGCAAGTTTCTTTATTAAAACATAAGGACTGGTGGGCCGGCTGTAGCCCAGTGGATAGGGCGCTGGTTCAACACATGGGAGGCCCCGGGTTTGGTTCCCGGGGACCTCCCCAAAGCGGGCAGACCGCCTTGAGAGGGCAAAGCCGCCGTGGGCAGGGCAGAGCTGCCGTGGGCAGGGCAAAAAGCTGCTACCAGCAGGGCAAAGCCGCCACGGGCAGGACAAGCTGCCCGCAAACAGAGCAGAGCCGCCTGTGAACGGAACAAAGCTGCCCATGAGCAGGGCAGGCCACCTGCGTGGTGTGCTCACTCGGCATGTCGGGAAGCAAAAACTCTTGATGTTTGTGAATGTTCAGATTTCTATATTTTGAGAGTGTGATATCTGATAAATTGTAGAGTAGGCAGCTCTGAATACCTGTCCTCCCATGCAAACATGAAAAAATAAGCAAAATCTGTCAGAACCAACTTTTTCAGAATTCTGGAAAACAGGAAAAGGTTTCTAGCAATCAACCAAATGTTGAATAAATAAAAATGCAAAACTATAGGAAAGCTTTGTGGTATTTTTACTTCCTCTTGCTCCAACTTCTCTCAAGCTTGGATTGAAGATGGCAGCCCACATTCTCAGTGTGGAAGTTCTGGAAGGAGAATAGCAAAACTTATTCTCAAATTTTTGTGTTTGTCTTATCTAACCTGTCTGTGGATACCAGAAGGAATCATGTGTGGTACTCAACCCTGTTTCACCAAATTCAGAACCCATTCAGGGCAGAAAAGTGGTGGGCATTGCTTGAAAACATTGGAAGGCCACAAAACATAACAAATACACACTAAAGCGCCTGAGGCAAAAGATTATTGTTGAGACATACAATAGAATGCCTAAAATCTGGAAGGAAAAGCTGGGGAGGGAATTTCTTTGGGCAATTAGGGCATTTAAATTTCCTGTGTATAATGGGGCTTTTAAAAAGTCATGAACACACCCAGAATAGGATGCATGCTCAGAAACAACCCAAGAAAACCCTAATTCATCACTGGCTGAATTCTAGATTCAATTCAAGTAAAAAATGAAGGCTCAGGCAGAGTTGTAAACATCCTGCCTAAGTCTTAAAGGCGTGCCCAAGCACAGAGCCAATCAACAAAGATTGCAAGAGGGTTTTAAAATTATGTCCTGACATTCAAGGAAATCTCTGTCAAAAAAATGGCTGAACACAAGAAAAAGAAACAGACACTTCCATGACCACTTATGACAAGGAACACAGTCTTTGCAAAAATAGTTTAAAAAAGTTACTAACTAAATGGATAACTACAGTCTTCAATAATTGGGAACAGCAAACTCTGGGGAAGGGTGAGAAACTGATTCTCAGAGTTACCACATCATAGTATTTGAATGTCCATTTTCTTTCAACAACAGTAACAACAAAACGCAGAACAGCATACAAAGAAAGAGTAGAGTATGGTGCGTTTAAAGGGAATAAAAATGGATTGGAACACTTTCGGGAAGCCCAGCCATTGGACAAGCTAAACAAAACTTTAGTCTTAAATGTGCTCAGAGATCTAAAGGAAACCATGGACAAAGAATTTAAGGAAACCAGGAAAGCATGTATGAACATAATAAGAATATCAATAAAGAGATAGAAATTATTAGAAGGAAACAAATAGAAATTCACATGCAGAAAAGTATAATAACCAAATTAAAAAAAACTCATTAGAGGGGTTCAGCAGTAGATTGGAGCAGGCAGAAAAAAGAACCAGCAAATCTGAAAATAGGACAATTAAAATTACCCAGTCTGGGATACATGATATTATACATTTGTCAAAACATAAAAAACTGTACAGCACAAAGTGTAACCCATAATGTAAACTATAGACCGGTTAGTAGCAACGCTTCAATATTGCTTCATCAATTGTAACAAATGTACAGCACCAATGTAAGATGTTAATAGGAAAAACTATGCATGTGTATGGGGGGGGGAAGTTATATGGGAACTCCCTATACTTTCAGTGTAATTTTTCTGTAAATATAAACTTTAAAAAAAATAAAATTTATTATTATTAAAAATTTTATCCAGTCTGAAGAGCAAAAAGGAAAAAGAATTTAAAAAAGTAAACAGAGCCTAAGGGATCTGTGGGACACCTTCAAGCAGACCAATATATGAGTTATGGGAGTCCCAGAAGGAGACAAGAACAAGAAAAGGGCAGAAAATATATTTGAAGAAATAATGAGGGGCTTTTTCAGAACTTGGGAATTATCCTGAGTGATATTGCAATGGCAGATATAGGCCATTTTATATCATCGTGTAACATGCAGAACTGTGTGGGAGAGAGTGGTCTATATTGTGAACTATGGGCCATGCTCAGTGGCAAAGCCCCAAAATGTGTATATCTATTTCAGGTGATATGCCACACTAATGAAGAATGTATATGTGGGAGATTGTGGGAGGTGTGGGAGGTGGGGCATATGGGTACCCCTAAAATTATTGTGTAACATTTATGTAATTGATGCATCTTTTAAAAATTAATTAATTAATTAATTAAAAAGAAAATCATGGTAAAATTACAAAAAAAAAAAAGTAATGGCTGAAAACATCCAGAATTTGACAAAAGACATGAGTATATACATACAGAAGCTCAGTGAACTCAAAGCAGGATAAATTATTTTTAAAAAAAGCACACCAAGATGCATTATAATCAAACTATCAAATACTGAAGACACAGAATCATGAAAGCAGTAAAAAACAAACAAATCTGTCAACCAGGCTATACCTGGTAAACTATCCTTCAAAAATGAAGAATTTAAGACACTCACAGGTAAACTAAAGCTAAGGAATTTTGTTACTAGTATATCTTCTCTACAAGAAATGCTAACAGGAATACTTTACATTTAAATGAAAAGACACAAGACAGTATCTTGAAGCTGTACAAAGAAAAAAAGATCTCCAGTAAAGGTAATCATAGAGGTACATATAAAAGCAGTATTGTTGTATTTTTGTATTGCAGCTCCATATTTTCTTTACTACATGATTTAAAAGACAAATGAGTAAAATCATTATAAATCTATGTTATTGGGCATGGATAACGATGTAATTTGTGACAACAACATAAAGACAGGTAGCTGATTAGGAGCAGAGTTTTTGTATGCTATTGAAGCTACATTGGTATTAAATTCAAACTAGATTGTTATAAATTTAGGAAGCTAATTATAATCCCTATAATGATCACTTAGAAAATATCTAAAAATCTATATACAAAAGAAAATGAGATGGAAATTAAAATGATACACTAAAATTAATTAAACACAAAAGAAAGCAGTGATGGAAGAAATGAGGAACAAAAAATTACCAGACAATGAAACAGATCGAAAAATTGCAGAAGATCTTCCTTATTAGTAATTATTTTAAATATAAATGACTAAACTCTCCAGTGAAAAGGCAGAGATTGAGAGAATGTTTAAGAAACATGACCTAACTATACACTGTTTACTTTCAATCCAAAAACACTAATAGGTTAAAAGAAAAAGGATGGAAAAGGTATTCCATATGAACAGTAACCACAAGAGAGCTAGATGGCTATACTTATATCTGACAAAATAGATTTTAAGTAAAAAAAACCATTATGAGACAGAGAAGGACATTAAATATTGATAAATGAGTCAATTCATCAAGGAAATGTAACAATTATAAATATATATGCACTAAGCAATGAAGCCCCAAATAGTAGAAGCAAACATTGACCCATTTGAAGAAAGAGACAGTTTTACAATAATAGTTGGAAAATTCAATACTCATTTTCAATAATGGATAGGATATCTAGATAGATGGTCAATAGGGAAATAGAGAATTTGAACATTACATACCAACTAGATCTAACAAAAATATATAGAACATTCCACCTCAAAACAACAGATTATAAATTTTTCTTAAGACGGTATGGGGAAATTCTCATACATAGTGAGTATATAAAATGGTTAACTGCCATGGAAAACCATTTGGCATATTCTCAAAGGTTAAACATAGAATTATAATATGACCCTGTGATTCTACTCCTAGGTATATACCCCAAAGAATTGAAAACAGGTACTCAAATAAGTACATCTACACACATGTGCATAGCAGCGTTATTCACAATAGCAAAAGGTAAACAGCCTAAATGCCCATCAATGGATGAATGGATAAACAAATTATGGTATATGTGAACAATGGAATACTATTCAGCTGTAAAAAAGAATGAAGTTCTGATATGTGCCACAATATTGAATGAACCTTGAAAATATTATGGTAATTGAAAGATGCTAGATGCAAAAGATCACATATTATATGAATATATTTTTATTAACTATCCATAGAGATAAGTTTCAGATTGACAGGAGGGAAAATAGAGAGAAACTACTTAATGGGAGTTTTACTTTGGAGTGATGAAATGTTTTCGAATTAGATAGAGGTGGTGGTTGCACAACATTTTAAATGTACTAATGCCACTGAATTGTTCACTCTAAAATGTGAATTTCATCTCAATAAATTTTTTAAAAGGTAGCTATATATTAATGAATATATAAATTTTGCATTTTTTATATCTCTCACTGATATGTATGGGTGATATAGCCTTGTGGCAGGAGAACCTTTACTGACTAATCACAAACTTACTCATTCTCCTCAGTGTAACTGTCTCTGTGCTGGTTATTAGCCAATTGTCTCCCAGCTGTAACTCATTCTTCTATATTTTGGTCATGGATGCTTGTGTTGGGATTCTGCAAATTACATTTTCTTAAACTCTCTTGCCTGTTGGTTTCCAGTTAGTTAGGTACTACCAGTGGAAGGCACTTGTGGGAGATTGGAAGGATGGGAGAGAAGTGCATCCCTTCTGCTTCTAGCTCCTGTCAGCATTTCCTAGCAGCAGCAGCCATGCCATACTTCCAGCTGGCAGCTTCCTTTGGCACTCTGTCAGCCTCACTGCACCCCCTCAGGAGTAACAGCAGCATCCATGCCATGCCTCTGAGCAACCATGGTACATGCCACCTATGCCATGCTCCCACATCCACTTGGCATATCCCGTAGATCAGTTAATTAACTGCCAGGATATGTCCCCTCCTCAGAGGTTCTAGCAGCAGATCTCCAGGGATTCTCCTCTGAATTCTTAGTCCCTGTTAACACTACATTTTTTGTATTATAGGTCTAAGTATAGTAGCTACTCCATTCAATTATTCATGTGAGTTTTCACAGCATCCCTCTTTGCCCTTTCAAACTTCCACACCCATGTAACAAATTCCTTATAGTAAACCCCTTATGTTTGCAATAACTAGCATTTCTTCTGTTTTCCTGGATTAACTTAACCCTATTATAGTTTCTCACATACCAGAATGTAATTCTAAATAGTGTGCAAGGGTAAGCCCTTTAGACTTTTCCATAATATGGAGAGGGACAGACTGCTCAGCATAAGAAAAGGTGAGTGATGAGGGTGGTGATTTTGTAGGGATTCGGGATCAAGAGAGAAGAGTTAGGGGAATCTAAAAGCTGTAATGTAGGGCTTAGTGGAAGGAGTACAAAGCTGGCAGTCTACAAGAAAGATTTGGAAATAAATACCTGAAGGTGGTATTTATAGTGAAATGTGATGTAGTTCGTGATATATCACTTTTATATCTCTTTGGAATCTTTAATAAATGCTTTTGTGAAAACAACTTTTTATTGTGGTTGGAATGTGGGTATTAGTTTAACTAGGGAACAGGAAACAGCAAATAGGTGGGTTAACTTCTGTGAGCTTAAAGTTGGATTGTCAGTACAAAGTATGAGAAATAAGGCCCTAACAGCTGATGAAAGCTAGCTCCTTATTTGTGATTGGTCTGCTCTATGTCAAAAGGTGTCTTAAGAAATTAGTCTAATTTACAAGTCAGCCTGATAGATTACAAGTTTGGTGTTAGTGCTATTATATTGTATTATGGCCAAGTCACAGAAATTCCCTAATCCTGCCTTGATTTAGACTTTCCTCTTTCCTATATGTATTCAAAAGAGATTTATACATAGTACAATTATGAAATGATTGAAATAAAAATTATAATTTATAATAATTGGATAAGTGTGTGTCTCAAACTCAAGTGCAGAGTTTTCTGTAAACTCATTTGGAACACATGGCCAAGTTTAAAGACTTAAGGGACGTTGCTCTCTCACTAAAGCCAATCCCAAATCTAAAGATCTTACAACATTCTAGCAAGTTGCATCCAACTGGAGATGAAGATAACCAAGGGCCTGTGTGAAAAGAGGAATAGGGAGAACAAGATGTTCCATCCTAACCCATGGGTGCAGGCCCAAGGTCAACTTAAAGTTTCAGTCACATGAAAAAACAAAGAGGAAAGATAAAATATCAGAAGGAGAGTCATTTGGACTTTTTAATGCACAGTGATCCTGCCCACTTGTCTATGTTCTGGCACCTGACCCCAAAATAGTAATATTTATAACTTTTGGAAAGGAACAGAGAGAAATGAGCTTTCCTTATTCTGCTTCCTCCAACACACACATTATATTAGGATAGAGGTTGAACTACATGGTATGATTTATCTTATGCTTAAAATAATATCTTTTTTTCACAGATGCCACATTGTTTAATCTTCTATTATTAAAGTGACTATGCGTTCTATTCTCTATTAATTTAAAAAGTCATAGATTTAGCAAGGGGTCATGTGAGAGCGTTGCAGGATGATCAATAAAAGAAGCAGGTGATGTGGCTCAGTATCAATTCTACTCATTTAGTCAAGGCATTTTAATTCTCTGAGTGCAGTTTTCTCATCTACAAATGATGGATCATAGTATACACTTCCCAGGCTGCTCCGCAGTTAAAGAAAGTAATATTTGTAAACAGTAGCACACACTGCAGGTATAAACAAATAACAAGGCTAACACCCCACAATGAAACAGAGCCTGTGAATGAAACATCCCATCTCTTCTTTCTTCCCTTAACCCCTGGAAAGCCCTTTTAAATAAAAAGATTGATGGAAGAAAGGGAAACAATTTACAAACAAATGATTCAGTCAGGAGACTTTTATTAATAGATGAATCTTGAAAAGCAATCTAAAATGAAGAGGCAGGGGCCGGCTCGATAGCCCAGTGGATAGGGCGCCGGCATACCACATGGGAGGCCCCGGGTTCGATTCCCGGGGACCTCTCCTAGCGGGCAGACCGCCTTGAGAATGGCAAGCCGCCATGGGTGGGCCAGAGCTGCCGTGGGCAGGGCAAGAAGCTGCCACGGACATGGCAAGAGCCGCCATGGGCAGGGCAGGTCGCCCGTGGATGGAGCACAGCCAGCCACCCGCGAACTGAAAGCCAGCCGTGAACGGACGCAGAGACCGCCCACAAGCGGGGAAAGCCGCGCCTGCGCAGTGACCACTCTCGGCGCGTCGCCGCAGTGGGGGGAAGGGGAGATATGTAATAAAATAAATAAATCTTAAAAAAAAAAATAAAATGAAGAGGCAGCTTTCCCCATGGAGCTCCCTGTTTGCTCTCACTCCTGTGGGAAGGAGAGAGAATGAAAATGTGTAACTCAAGTTCTGGCCTAAAACACATGTGCAGACTCCTGAATTGCATGGAGTAGAGAGAACTGCTAACTCTTTACGCAGAGTTTTCCATTAGGTGCATGTTTAATGAAATGGATTTAAGCTCAGTTTACCTTACTTGGTCACTCTGTATGATATTAGGCCTTCTCTTTAATGTATGTCCCTGTGAATGCTGTGCAATATTTTGGAGGGTTGGTTTCTAGACTGGCTGAGTTTGGGTGATGGTATTTGCAAGAACCTAGAGTTCTGAACACTGAAATGATTTTCTATAATAAACATCCATTGTTTTTCCCTTAATTAAAATAAAACATCAAAGAGCAATAATTCATTTGCTCAGGGGAAGAAGCTTTGGTTTCCTGCATTTTATATTTGAGGAGGAAGGAGACATGATGTATCTTCCTGAATGCTCTGCCCAGTTGCCTGATCATTTTTGTTCTGGGGATTTTGCCCTTTAGATCACACACTTTACTGTTTGGAAAGAGTAGGATCCAGATTAATGTTGTAACCGGGAAATTGTTCTTCCCATAACTCTATGAAGAGCTGACTTAAACTCTTTATTTCTCAAGCTGTAAATCATTGGATTGAACAATGGAGTTAAGATAGTGTAGGACACTGATATCAGAGCATCCTGGCTTGAAGAGTAGTTGGACTCAGGCCTTAAGTAGATAAAAGAGGCACAGCCATAGTGGACAGTGACAATAATGAGGTGAGAAGCACAGGTGGAGAAGGCTTTGTACCTCCCCAATGTAGAAGGAAATTGGAGTATGGCAAAGATGATGTGAATGTAGGACACCAAGATCAGCAACAGGGGGATAACCAGAACCAATGTACAGAGCATGAAGATGACAATCTGATTTAAGTGATTATGGTGAGATGCCACCTTGAGGACAGGGGAAATGTCACAGAAGAAGTGATGGAGCTGGTTTGAGGAGTGGAAGGGCAGATGAAATACCAGGGATGTGATGACTTGAGCAACAGAGAAGCCACAGGCACAGGCAGCAGCCACTAGTCCCACGCACACTCCACGTCCCATGAGCACTGTGTAGCGCAGTGGGTTACAGATGGCCACGTAGCGATCATAGCCCATGGCTGCCAGCAGGAAGGAGTGAGAGCAGCCAAGGAAGAGGAAGGCAAACATCTGGATGGCACAACCCAGGAAGGAGATGGTCTTTTTCTGGGACAGCAAGTCAACCAGCATCTTGGGTACAATAACGAAGGTGTAGCAGGTCTCAGAGCAGGAGAGAACTGCGAGGAAGAAGTACATGGGGGTGTGAAGGGCTCTGTCCAGCACGATGGTGGAAATGATGATGGCATTGGTGCCCAGAGTGAACAGGTAGAGAAGTAGGAAGACAACAAAGAGCAGCTGCTGCAGTCTGGCCAGAGACGAGAAGCTGAGGAAGACAAACTCCCTCACCAGGGTCTCATTGGTCCACTCCATAGAGAGTACATCATCATCTGAGAGAGATGAGGAGACAATGCCAAGAGAAATCCCTTAAAATGAGTGGAGACACAGGTTATCAGAGATTATCAGAGAGCAAGTGTTCTCAAATTTTGAATTCGAAATTCATTATCCCTCTTCCTTCCTCTTTCTCTAAGACATGATGAAATATCTAAAATCAGGCAAAGTGTACATCAAACTTTGAGTTTCCACAGTACTTCTAATACCATAGCTAAAAAGAAGTTCCTGGCATTTCTCAGATTCAACCATCCCTTTACCTCCATTCCCTTGGCCAGGTTGTCAGTCAGATTCTTAGCCTTTCAGTCCTAGTTATCTTGCAATACTTCTCCATTTCACTTTCTTGTCTTCACCCTCCCAAAGGATTATTTCCTGCAGTTGACAAGTAAATCATCTGAATATACCACATTTATATATAATTCACCTAATCTTCAGTGCTTTTCATTCTCATTCTCATTGTAGCTAAACTTCTACTTTAGTTTTAATCTCTCCGCAACCTAGACACATACTTTGTCCAACTCTGTTTGCCCTATTTCTTGGCAGAAAGCATAAGTTTCAACTTCTTACAGTCTCATTATGCTGACTCTGTATCTTCACTCTGCTCCCAAAGGCTCGACAAAGTTCTCCCTTTTCCTTTCTATTTATCTATTCCAAGATAGAATCAATCTATCCATCTCTCCTTCAGAGAGAACTACAGTCTTTCTTCAGGAATTTTGTCCCTTTTCATCACTCCCCTTAACTCCTACTGATATATTATAGCTATCTTTTCCATCAAGCTTTCACATCCCTTCAATCTTTCTTTCTTCTGAGGACAGACTAAACGTCTGAAATATAAATTGGTTCATATTTCTCAAAAATTTTATTCATTGCTACAGCATCAAGTTCAAAATCTTTAGTTTGGTTTTCAAGGCCTTTTATTTTGGGACCCAAACTATGATTCTAGGCTTTTCTATAGACTTCTATGAGATGTAAATATGTTGTGTCTTTCCCTGCCTCTGTTCTTCGCACATGCTAGTTTGTTTCCCTCTTTTACTCACAAATACTTTACTATTGTCCTGAAACCTCATTCAAATACAGATTTTTTGGGAGCTTCCTTGGTACCTTCTGACCTTCTGATAAAAGGAGTTGTTTCTTTCGCTGAACTCATATAAGACATTTCTTGCCAATTTTATGTAACATTTACTTAATTTTGAGATAGTATATTGGATTGTTCTCATATCTGTCCTCTGCACTAATGTTGTACCCTTGAGGGTAAGATATGAATTTTATATCTTCACCTCAATTCTCCTCAGCATTTAAAACCATAATGAGTACTTAATCACTTCTCAATTAATAATTGTTATATAAATAAAAAAGCTAACTGAATATACTGTTACATAGCTCATTCATGGCACCATAGGCTTCTTAGGATTTACAGATTAAGAGAATTTTCTGTGTTATCTAATCCTAGACATGGGGATTGCTTAGTAATAGGAGCACTTAAAGATTTCTGTAGCATATGGAACCAAGTTTTGCCATTCAAACCTAAAAAAGAAATTTCAGCCTACAATAGGAAAATGGCAGTGGAGAAAGCATCCAGTCATTGGAATTCTATTCCTGAGATTATTCCCAATTCCTAACACTTTTGCTGCTGTTCAGAGCATATTGGAAATTAAGTAAGTGGGAGGGTAATTATAAGGATAACCTTGCATTTATCTCAGTTTAAAAAATATATTATTAAAATTATTGTGTTAACTAATATTTACAACAAAAATTAATGTTAATACCTCTTACCTCAGTTGAGAACTATTGAATCAAGAACATGAAGTGGAAGGATTAAGCAGTATGATTACAAACCATGTGTCAGGCACTGGGCTATATTTTAAGGATATGCATATAAATAAATAAGACCCAGTCCAAGGCTTCAAGCAACTCCCAGTTCAAGGATAGAATGTATTTAGAAGAAGTGATTATTATAAGCTTATTGAAATAATGGGTATGCCCTTGGAATTATGAGTGCACTGAGTAAATACATCTTTTGTATATCCTTGGTGAAAAGTGATTTTTTCTGGCATTTATTTCTGGGTTTCTTTATGTCTGTTATAGAAAAGTTGAATTAAAGCATGCTTAGAAAAATGTCATGATATTGGGTACTATTTAGTTTCTAGGAGTTTAATCCAGATTTATGAATAGTTAAGGCAACTATAATTGCATCTTCTGGCTTCTGAGACATGGCTGTCAGATTTCTGGTATTTTCAACTTTTCAAACTACAATTAAATCCCCAAACCCTGTGAAAGGGACAAATATCTTTCCCTTCTTTCATTTTATTCCACTGGTTCTATGCCCAAGGAGATTGGTAGATTTATTGCTAATATGCTATCTAATTCCAGAATCCCCAGTTCTCAGCACTACTAGTGAGTTTCTCCACATATAATCTGGAATATTAGCCTCATGAACACATGTAAAGTTGGGTAATATAAAAATAAAATGGGTTTTGAACTTAGTCAGATGTGGACTTGGAGCTTGATTCTGACCTGTTCTGGTAATAAGACTGTAAATTCGTGAAGTCCCATTTTCTCCTTTGTATGGTGAGAGGAGTTATTTTCTCTTAGGGCCATTGTGAGAATGAGTTATGGAATAGAGTAGTTCAATCAACAGTAAGTCCTTAATAAACACTTCCCTTTCATTACTTTATTGTTGCTCTATGGGGACTGGGGTTTTCATTGGTGATATAATGAGCATTTCACTCATGGAAGTTGAAACTGTCTTTTCTGTTCTCGCCCAGGAAGAGAATAATCTCCTAATATTCTCCAAGCCTGACTGAGGGTAGTTTGGTTTTCCACTGAGTCCTGTTTTTCACTGAGAGGGGAGCAAAAGTTACTGACCTTGAAATGCCACCCAAGTCTTTTGGTATCTGGTTGCTCTGTAGTCACAGTATTTCATGCAGGTTATCTTTACCTGGTAGAAAGTAAAGGAGGCTTCCTACATTGTCCTTTTGTAAGGGGAGAGGGTACTAAATTTAGAAGATCAAATTGTAAGTTTTCATTGTGGAAGTTTGTAATTAAAGATGATGTCTATTATATAAAAATGTTTTATCTATATATTTAGGCTTAAACCTCAACAATATATTGAGCCTCTGAAGACTAAAATACATTGTGTCTAAAGTCCCTAAAAATTCTCATATTCTATGATTTCACAATTCCTATTATGTCCTAAGCTCTACAGATATGCATATGAATAAAATCATTGTTCCTTTCCCAGAACAGAATCAATTAAACAGCCAGTCATATTACAAGATAGACTATCATAAACATTACAAAAAAGTACAAACAAAATACTCTGAAAATCTTGAGGAAGAAACAAATAATATCAGGCATGGTTTTGAAGAACAAGTAGTATTTGAATACCACATTTAAGCATTTTAATAAAAATATAGGCTTTGTCTACATGGCATTGCTTATGCAGACATTTTGATAGAGCTTCTTAATCTTTTTCTTAATGTTTATTGGCCCTTCAGAATGGACACAAGTATCTGTTGTTCTGCTGTATATACATGCTGAGATATCTCCATTTACAAAGGAAAAACTTAAATTTACAGAGGTTTGTGAAATAAGAGACACAGAAAAGACAGTCATTGTCTCCCTTTTCCTTTCTTCCATTTCTCTCTCTTCTTCTATTTCCTTACCATAAGCTTCAAGTCGAATTCATAAACTCTAAAAACTAAATTAAATTCTTTGGGGAGCATTGTACCAGCTTATCAGTGTGTCAATATCACTTTTGACATTTCCAGGAAGAAAATATAGACCACAGTTTTGTTATCAGTTTATCTTTTAGAAATGTAGTACAAGCTAAGATTTATTTCATGGTCTCCTGTACTATATAGGATGTAAATACTGTCATTTGATCCTCACAATGACCTTATGAGGTAGGTATTATTTTTCTTTTTATTAAAAATTTTTTTAGACATATTTTTTATTTTAGGTATTACTTTTAGTGTCTCCATGATAAAGATGAGAAAACTGAGAATCAAAGAGGTTGGGACTCACATTAAGTTCACACAGCTGGTAGAACCAGCAATAGATTATAGATCTTCTGGTTCCAGAGATGACTACTCTTTATAATGCAGGAGATGGATGAAGACAGAGGCAGTAACAGAATTGCTAAGGCATAGTGAAGCTTATGGTGGTGGTGGTGGGGGCGGAGTGTAATTTTTGCGTGTTTTTGTGTATGTGTGTGTGGGGGGCTGGTATTGGTGAGAAAGGGAAGGCAGAATTCTTCCACCCGGCTTCCATATGAAGGTATTTAATGAAAAGAACTTCTGCTACAATTTTGTTCTGTGCCCAAGTCCCAACTCCTCCATGTATTAGCTGTGGGACTTTGACACATACAATCTGAATCAATTTCTTCATTTTCATATCATTCAATATCAGTTAATTTAACTCAAAATTTCTTAAAAATGGATGCATCAGTGCTTTTGCAATGGTAAAGTCTTACACAAATATTAGTTTTGCAATAATAATTTAAAATTGAAAAAAGGATGGGAGCCTGCAACAACCTCCACTGGTTTCAGGAAAGATTTAATAGGGTAAAGGTGGCTTCCCTTATAAGGGCAAATACAAACTTAAAATAATAATAAAGAGCTTAATTCTCCCTGTTGAACATAAGGGAAGAGATTTCCTCCTCCCTCCCATCTCTCTTTGCATTTACTTTAGACAATCTGTAAATATTAGTTCTCTTTTTATTTGTCCATTTAAAATGTATGTAAATTTAAGATGGAGAAGGTTGAATGAACCTCTTGCAAATTTTACCACATGAAAAGGTCTCCATTTTTTAGTAATGTAATCAAGGAAGATATTGCCCCTAACTTCCAGTTTCCTGGGAAGAGATTAATAGAACTCCCAGTGGGTTCCTAGCCCCTAATTGTAAATTTGCCTCTGAAATATCTTGAGAATGTGTATGTAGCAGATCTTTGTACTGTCTGTTGAATTAAAGCAGAACCAAGAGAGGGTCTATGTAAATTTAGGGAGAACAATGAGTCAGTTAATTTGAATATGTATAAAATTTATATGTACAATTTTGCAGAAATTCATTTTAAAGCTTAAATAATTCTGACGGACATTATTTAGAACCCACATCCTTAATTGTGACTCTCTCTTTTCCGTTACTGGTACTGCATCAATTTGGATCTCATAACCCTTCTCTCTTACCTGAGATGTGAAACATAGGTCCTGCTGGGAGACAGATGTTTATTCTCACTTCCTGTCCATTGTCCAGTTTCTAAATATTATAGGTACTCATCCAAGAGGGATATGTTATTCATATATGGCTCCCATTTGCCTCTTCCTCTTCCTAAGAGGAATCAGGAGTACAGAGTCTACAGAAACAGAATCCAAGTTGAAGCACTGAAAAGGGTTAGGCCAATTGGGGCTGAGGCTTCTGATCTCTACTTAGGGGTAGAAATGGATGAGGGTCTGGGGACTTAGTCCCTGTCAAAGTCAAATGTAATGAGTCTCTTGCTGCCATTTGGTGCCATTGACCAAAGATCAGAACTCACAGCTGATGGTTACTGTGAAGTGGTTGGTGCTTTCATTATATTTATTGGGAGTGGGAGGTTCTTCTGTGGTCTTCTGATGCCAAAGTCATTGCCATAGTGATGTTGCACTGGGTTTAATTAACAGCTGAGTGATTAGGGAAAATAGAAGTAAATAAGCAAACACAAAATTGCTCAAAATTGGGCCCAGACATTAGGGCTTGGGGAGCAGAAAGCTCTAAGCCGCAATTAGACTCAGAAATTTTAGAAAATTTGACTAATTTTAAGTTGATTTAAGTTGATTTTTCAATTTTCCATGTTATCGAATGATCAAAAGTGCTAGGTACAATATTGAACATGTTTGTTTAACATAGAATTGGGGAGATAGGTCAGGCTGAGAGGGTAGAATGAGTAATGTCTTCTTATAGTGAAGGTCCAGGTTGGAAAAAGCTGGAAGGAGACTCATTTTGCTATCCTAACCCCAGAGTTCAATTTTTCCTAGTTCTCTACTGAGTCTAATATAGTGTGATTTTGCATATAGGAGACACCCAATAAGCATCTTAATATTGGGAGAATGAATGAGCATAAATAGCATTACCCTAATGATCGATCAAAGCCAAAATTTAAGCAAAAATAGAATCATTTTACTTCTAATCTCCAAATTTCTGGTTTCCACTTTTCTTGAGGCTAAGCTAGGAATGCATGTGATTTGAACATTACTTTCCATCTGTGTTTCAGTGGATGTTGAGGACTTCCAATAATGGCTGGTTCATAATAAAGGCTCAGCAAGTGTCTGATTGAGTTGATAAAGAAATATGGTATTAAGAACAAAAAAATGTTGAGAATAAGAAATGAAGCCCATGAAGAAGAAAGAAACAATAAGAGTAGAGTTTAATATATTTGAATCTGAATGCTGAACATTGTTATTGATGTCACTTTCACAACCATTCTGATTTTGTTGTTTATTTTCCTCCCACTCTCATCCAGTTGCTACTTATTAGCTTCAGGGGTGGAGAAAGTGACTATGTAAGTTAGGACATTGGATTCTCCTTGGCCAACGTGTTTGGTTGAAGATGGGCCCCATGACTCAAGCCTGGACAATCAGGAACAACAAGGTTCTGCCTCAGTTTTGTTTTCACATCTGAAGAAGTGAATTCTTTCTTTATCTGATTTTCTTCATCTGGATTTTGTGAGCTGAAGCTGCCAGAGGCCATGATGCTTAGCTTGAAAATAGAGCCAAGACAGAAGAGGAAGAGACATGAAATGTATTCAGATGACTTTGTTTGAATTCTGTGCCTGTTGAAACCATTGCACTACTAGACTTTGCAGGTTACATGAGCCAATAGATTTATTTTTTGCTAATGCCAGTTTGAGTTGGATTATCTGATGTTTTAACCCATAGAAATCTAAATGATAAGACTCCATATCATTCCAGGATGGATTTGAGATGGCTACTAAGGCAAGCATAAATATATCAAGTAAATATACTAAGAAATTAGCAGAAAAGAAAAGTAGTGATATCTTAATAAGGTGAATTTGGGAGGATTCACAACAGAGAAATGTATACCATGAGGCTCAATATATTTATTAAATTTGGTTTAAAAATTAAGTACCAAACTCCATACCTGGTAACTCAAGAGACAACATAAATAATTAAGAGTTTTTTTTCATGGATAAAACATGCAAGGGATATGATTTCAAATATAGACATGCTGATCACATTAATGAAACTCTAAAAATCATAGGTGGTCTGAGTGAAATGGAAGAAGGCCAATAAAAAAAGTTACTATATCACACCTTAAAATATCAGACTGAGAATCTAAATGAAAATCAGGTTTATTTATCAATTCTCAGCCCATTCAGATATCTGGTGTATATGGGTCATTACTCTGGATTAAGATTGTCCAGACCTTCCAGTGCAAGTCCCTTTCTACAACCATGTCAGTGCCTCAAGTTCTTAGGACAACAAATCAAAGTACTGAGGAATTGCTGTGACCTCTTGCCAAAACGTGCCAGCACACTTTCTCATATCTCTTCCCCGCTCCATAGAACAGACACAATTGTGTGTGTGTGACTTTGAGGCTCTGGACATTTTTACCTCAGTTTCTTTTATCTTGTTTCAAAGTATATTTCAAAATCATCTGATATCCCCACACCACCATTTTAGCTCTCCCTTCTCCCTATAGTTCCTTCTTTTAAAATTATTCTCAGTAATCCTGCACATTTTTGCCTTGTCTTCCCTCTTGCCATCTGAATTTCACAAGTTTATCTCACTTCTGCTCTACAGAATCTCTCAAAGAACAGAAAAGTTGAGAGTCAAATATGCCCTTCTTTGCTCAGTTGTTCTCCTTC